>QGMK01001084.1:0-13428 GCA_007825345.1 Lachnellula suecica
TTAACACCTGCAGGGACTAGTGGTCCCTTATCATATATCGCTAGCCAACTAGGAGCCCCATGTGTTACATATCGCACTTGGGATAAACAACGCGTCAGTCAATGAACAAACAACATATGTGACATGCCCGTGCCTTAAGCCGATAGTCTAGACAGATACCAGACAAAGAGAGCTCGGAATGGATCCTTCCACATATGAAATAGAGGGAAAATAGTATTTTAATTGCTGATATGTACTTATTCGAAAACAACGAAACTCAAAGTTCGAAAAGAAAAGAGGTTAACGATCCCTCAAGTCAACACAACTGCCAGCTTGATGCTGTGCAAGCGCATCCGTCCGCAACCATGAGCCATCCCCCCCGCGAAGTCGTCGCGGCCATCGAAACCGCCGTCGAAGTCAACAAAGGCGCTCTCGAATCCGCTTTCATCCACTCCCTCGCCAAGATCTACAAAACAAGCCCGCAAGCCGTCGTCTACAACATGAAGCGCTACAACAAAGTAAAAGCCGGCCTTGACGACCGGAGAACAGGCGGGCGCCCTGCAGCTTTAGATAAAGACAAGGCGGCCGAGTACTTGAGCGGCGCGATTGCGGAGACCTGGGAGAGCGGGACTAAGATCAATGTCGGGACGCTGGCGGTCAAGGTCTCGGAGGAGTTTGGGTTGCATGTTAGCCCGACGTGGGTTAGCAAGCTGATGACAAAGAGGGGCATCAAGCATAAGGCGCCGAAGCCGCCGTCGAAGGAGAAGGTCGTGAGGGTCCTGAAGCCGCCTAAAGAACCCAACCGCCCCAGAGTGTCAAACGCTGTGCCGGGCCAAAACAGCTGGACCCAGCAATACGATCTTCCAGCTCCCGGCGAATATCCTTCTTTCAGAGAAGATTTGCAGCAAGCTATGGGAGGTGCTCCTGCACAAGCTGAGTATCAAACCCCTCCAGCTGCGCCTTTACCTCGACCCCGCGGCAGACCACCCAGCACTAGACCGGATCACACAGGGCATGCTGCGGATTTTCAAGGGTTTGGCGTACTCAAAATGACAACGAGTGCACCGGCTCCTACATTTCTCCCTCCGCTATCCGTTCAGCATTCGTTGGAGCCACAATACCAGTCTTCGCCGGGCGGTTCCACCCCTTCGACTGTTTCAAGCTCTTCTCCTTATGATGCTCCGCGTACGGCTCCGGCTAGCGCGCCGGCGAGTTGTGATTGGGAGGTTCTTAAGGTTGTTGTCATGCCTTGAGGTGAAACATGTTCTTGGCATGTTCGCGGGATGAGCAAGCTGTGATGGGTGAGAGAGATATATGTTCAGAAAGATGGATGGAATTTTCCCCGTGGCAGAGGAACCCATGATTTGGATCATACGCGGTTACACCATGTTCAGGCCGGATTTGATCGTGGTCTATCAGAAAGCGATATTAACATTCCTTCCAGTTCCTGCAACCATCGGCCGGCGTGCCCGGCATGGTTTATTAAACGGAATATGTGGCCGAGGCTGGGGCAAGGGTCCGGATAACGGTGAGTCGGTGACGGCGCAAAAGCATATGGATGCTTGTTTGGTTGAAGTCAATTGTTTGTATTCAACTCGGTTTTGGATGGCGTTTATATATATACCCGTGGTGGCGTCAAGGTTTGAATATTGGTGATTGTGCTGGTCACTATGAATGTCGTAAATAAATTTATCATCTGTATACATTCTATCTATCATAAAACATGTAGTACTCTTTACCACAAAATAACCTCTCCCTTCCCCGATAAGTAACAATGACCGAGCTGTTCCTCCGCCAACGCCTGATTCCTCAGCCCAGCACCATAAATAGCCCTTGAATAGAGATGGACGTTTGATTGCCCACCTGAAGAAGAGGTATTGGCGTGCATAGGGATGATTGGCCTCTAGAATGGGACGAAAGCCGGGGCGGGGGCTTGAGGTTGCTAGAACGTAAACATTTTTAGCTTCTTAATGATGGTACAGAGTTTTAATGTTTCCAAAATCTAATCATTAAAACATGTGTGTTTTCGAAATGGGCAGGGGTCTACCTAGGTAAGGTTCCAGCCATGCAACGCCTGTAGCGCCACCGTACAGGGGCGCGATGATTTAGCGGCTGAAACTTCGACGACACTTCACTCGAGGTGAACATTGGTGCACTACGTGCCTATTTTCTTTGCTCACTCGCAACTAGTTCTCATAGTATCCGCAACTTTGTCCCGTTCTTCTCCAAGATCTCGAGGGAAATCGCCGATACCCCGTCCCGGGCATAAACCTGCTTCCTGCTGTCCTTGCCGTGCCGGTACTCGTGCCTGGAAGAAGTAAGTTTGCGAAGGACAGAAGGAATGGGACGATCGTACATATGTACCCCATACTCGCCGAACGCTGGTATAAGATTACTTCGGACCGTATTTCCGAAGCGTTGCGGTGTAATGGATGTCCAGACCGCGATACTGTGTGAAGCGTGCCTTTGATGTACCGCATCATACGTAACAGACGTTTGGATGTTCTGAACGTTCTACCCGTTGCAAGCCGATGCACGTAGTGTCGCTGGAGCAGTGCCGTGTGGTATCTTCGAATTGCGATGCTGTGTGAAGCGTCTCTCGGGCACTGCATCGACGTGCGATGTTCGCACAGCCTTCCACACCGTACGGACGGTTTGAGGTAACGCGGAGAAGCACTTATGTAGCTTCGAAGAATCCTGTCTCTCCGTCTCATGTACAGGAAGACACGACCGTTAGCTGTCACTTCGTCATTGTACTCTCGCGCCTCTGCAAGGCACAGTTTCTCGTAGGGCTGCACCGGCACAACATGGTAGCAGAGTCCCTGACATACTGTATGGGGTAATGCGGAGAAACAGTTTCGTACCGCCGAATAATCCTGTCCCTCCGTCTTTTCTTCTGTTGCTTCGTACCGTACTGCGTTGTGTCCATTTTACCCCTCTTCTAGGCATGCAATGCAATTTTGTACTTCAACTTTATATCCCGCTTGGCACACGTGCTCGTGCCAGTCCACCTCTCTCATAAGGCTACCTTCGCACCACATGGTGGTGAAGTACTTGAGATACCAGTGGCAGAGTACTTGAGTACCGAGAAGCAAGAAATGATCACTGGTGTAAGCTGCAAGAGCCCGAACATTGACAAGTTGCGTGTTGTGGACAACGGCAGCGTGCATATTGCAGCAGCATCTTGTTGACGCAAAGTACAAGATCACGTTGACAAACGGTACAGCAGAATCCAGGGACCACAAACAACATCTGCAATCTTCGGCCCTTCATTTCAACAGGTACCATGTGAGCTATCATCGGCAACGGTGCCGACCAAGTCAACTTTGACAGGCGGGTACCTGACTTGAAACCGTAGACCGGACGGAAACACAACTCTGTGTCTCCTGCAGGCTGCCGAAAGATCCCAGCCAGCGTGCAACTCGCATGACATGGAAGAAGTCATCTGTTTGTATCTTTCCAAAGGCTTCTATTTCTCGTCGTACTCGGAGAGATGTGAAAGGCAGAACGAGATGGTGAATCAGAAATGGAAGCTGCCATGGACTTCTTTAATTTCCTTCTGTTCCCTTGCGCTCCTTTTGATTTTCTTCGTATCGCTCGTTCGTTCCTGCTTCACCAATTAATATAAGACAATTTTGGAGTTCGCCATGATTCGAGGAAAGAGCAAGAGAGAGAAGCTTCGGTCTCAGCTCAAGTCTGTGAAGCGGTTGTGTCTAACGTTCGCTGTCTGCTCCTTCTGCCTTGTTTTCAATGCGTGGTAGAAAAGGGGGGCAGGGCGGTGTGTGAATTGCCAAATCGGCTGAAATTCACTTGACGGCCGCGTTTCCGACAACAAACGGAGCCGGCCCTTCCTTCTTCCATTTTCAACAACAAATTTTTCGACATCTCGACTTCTTCCGAAACTTCTCCACACATTCTTTTGATCTTCAACTTCCATCTCGACGACGCCCTTCTCTGTTCATACATCCTCCCCACATTCATTGAAACATCCAAAAACACTCGTTTGGCGTCCGCGGCCAGCTATCCTCTTCTATACGCTCGTTACAGTCCGCTTCTTTCATCCTGCTCGCGAGACAAACAGATCGAGCCTCTCGAGATCGTGATAAAGATGCGTCTTGAAGCCATCGCCACCCTCGTCGGTGCGTTGGGTCTCGCCTCCACCGCAGCTGGTTCTGCTCAAGGATAGTAAGTTGCTCTCACGCCTCCATCTGGCCAATGCTGACCTCCTCCAGCGACACCGAAACCTGTGCTCTCAGCATCAGCACCGTCTTCGTGACTCCGGCTCCGGCGACCGTCACTGTACACGATGTTGATTCTACCTCTACCGTCTATATCGTCGCCCACTCTACCGTCGAGGTCAGCGAAGCCCCAGAGCCAACCACTACTTTGACGACCATCAGCACCCTTCAGCACACCGTGACTGAATCCGTAACGGTTTCCGCAGTCCGACCAAGCTTTTCTGATAATGGTGCTGCCACGGTCTCTGGTCCTGTCACGATCACCCAGACTTTCTACCTCACCGTCGCTTATACCGAGCCCACATTCACCTCGACTGCTCCAGCCGCCATCAGCTACTATGTTAATAATGGCACAACGATCTTTCTTAATGGCCAGACTCCAGATGCTTCTCAATCGTACGTCTACTTGACAGACCCCGTCACGGTTACCGTTGAGCCGATCTACACCTCACATTCAGGTCCCCATGTGACCAGCACTGTGGAGCTCGAGACAACCATCACAAACAGCCTGCGTCTTACCTTGACCAAGACATTGACGGCACTGTCTGCAAGTTCAACTTCAGTCGGCGCATCAAGCTTCACTGGCATTGGCCCTGGAGGATGGAACGCCAGCTCTACTGGATATGCTCCTTCTGGAACTTTGGGAACTGTTGGCACCATCAGCACAGTTCTGTCTGCTCAGACCGGATTTGGATCTGGATTTGGATCATCGACTGCCATCGTGTTTGGATCTACCGGCTTTAGCGTCGATCCAACTGCTACTCCAACAAATGCTGCAGCATCGTCATCTTCTGCGAACAAGGGGGGAGCTACTAGCTCGACTGGCCAACAGTCTCCATCGATATCTCACTCCATGCCCCAAATCACATCAAGTGTTCCTTGCACGACAAACAGCAGTGGCTTGACAATTCCTCCTTTCGCCAACTCCACGGTTTCGAGCCTCAGTCCCATCACCAGCAGTACTATCAGCGGTGCTCATAGCTCCGTCTCTGCAGGATCTTTCTCGACGATCTATACTTCCATTTCTCTGGTGAACCTGACTACAAACTCCACGGGCATCTCAAGCGGAGCAGCCAAGACTACTAGCCGACCGATCCTGATTACCGGGTCCAGTGGCACCTATACTTCGATTCCTCTAGTAAACTTGACTACGAATTCCACTGGCATCTCAAGCGGTGCTGCCAAGACTACTAGCAGACCAATCTTGACAACTGGATACAGTGACCCGTCAACCCTCCTGTCGTCTGCTGCATATACCAATATTTCGAGCTTTACCTCCGCATCTTTCCAGGGTTCATCGTCCACCGAGAATGCCGCCGTCTCATCTTCCACTTTGACCTCAAGCTCAGCTGCGGCGACTTTCTGGAACTCCACCTCCGCAGATGCCTCTCCGTCCTCGACTACGCTCTTGAGTTCAGCCTCTGGAGTTTTCTGGAGCCCCACTTCCACAGTTGTCTCCAGCTCAGCTTCGGCGACACTAAACTCCACCACCGCTGTCACTTCGGCTTCGCAATCTTCGAGCACCGATTTGAGCTCGAGTCCAGCGGCATCGTTGAACGCGACATCTACGGCTGCTTCGCCAACATACCTGAATGCAACCACCTCGACTGCTTCATCTATTGCATCCGCTTCTCCAAGTGAGACTGCTTGTGGACTGACTGGTGATTTTGTTATCAACGTAAGTAACTCAATTCAAACCCTACCTTTCGATCATGGACTGACCTTCATAGTTTGATGACATTCCTCCCTTGGCTACCAACAACTCAGACCCCAACACCTTCGCTCCTGAGCCTCTGTTCAACCCTTACCATCAATTTGACTGGTCTAACGGATTCGTCGTCGTTCCACCACCAACCGACCCTTACCTGCCATCATCTGGAGATCATCTGGCCGAGTTCGTTCCAAATTTCAACAAAGAAGTTGGTTACTCTGGGGAGTTTGCTGACGGAGATGGTGGCCTCACTGGATGTTTCGCGTTCAACTTCTATGGCGCATCCATTGGGTGCAATTCCACAGGACCGGACTGTGTCTTCACGTTCACCGGCATCCGCTTTGATCCCACGACTAGAGCTGAAATCCCTGTCACCACTCAGGTTGTCAACATTCCTGCTTGCCCAGAGCAACTTGGCTGCGTCTTGACCAATGTCACAATCGACAGCTCCTTCAACGACCTCAACGCTGTACGTGCCAATGCCACTGTCGCTCTCCAACCCATGGAATGGTGGGTCGATGACCTCAAGTTAGGTTGGTTCGACAACTCTTGTGCAAAGGGATTGTGCCGTCAAAACGCCCATCTCCATTAAATTCACCAACGATTTCGGCATCCATAAAATCATAGCGGGGGATATTCATTCGATTCTTTCCAATTGAGATGAATTTGTTTCTTGATGTAAAGATATACTTTTCTTTTTCTGCACCTCTCGGCGCATCTTGCAATTAGATTGCTTATAGCATCTGGGCTTGTGATTACTGGTCGATTTTGTACGACTCTCTTATTCATTTTCTAGCCTTGCCACGTTTGCGTTTTGCGGACAAGCTGGGCGGGCCTGAATTTCATGACACTGGTCATAAAACTAACGATATGATGGAGACGACACGAATTCATGGCTCATAGTAGTTACGAACCTAGACGTAAAAATAAAAGTGTTTTAACGCATCCATGTTACGAAGATCATGCTTGGGCTTGTATTGCCTTGTTCTTCAAATTCGACGTGGATCCCCAGTATTTCCCACGTCCAAAAGTCTCCGAGTCCCTTTGCCTGAGCATTGATAGTTCAACAAGTGAGGTGAGCTCTCTTTATAATGTGTCGCTTGCTATGCTCTCTTCAAAGCCTAGGGGTTTGCTATCAACCCCAAGCGCGCTTTGTTTATTACTCAAGTATTGATGTGCACAAAGGAACTGTCTGCTCTTGCCGGATTTATTCAACCGCGGGAGAATTCTTTAATATAAGGGGCCGAGCCTTTCATTGTGTACCTCTTCCTAGAATACGCAGCAGCCCTAGGAAACGATTTTTTGCGAAAATAACGTAAACGATGGCGGATTCAAGCGCGAGTATAGATCAGGCTATAAATACTCCTCCCTCTTCCATTGCCGATCCTCGTATCTCAAACCAACGCCGTTCTCTAGACTCCCAGATTTCACCAGCACCGATACTCTTTGAGCAAAAGCAAAAGAAAAATGCCCCAAACACATACGGAAGCTTCTTAACCCAACTTCACCCTGCTACCCCCCTGTCCCTATTGCCGGGGCTCTGAAGCATAATGGCGAGCTTTCCTTCCGTACATCCCCGTACGCCGATGACACAGCATTCAGAATGCTGTTCCGTCCAGGCAGCATTCAGCTCTTACTCTTCCAATTTCTCAACCCCAGAGACATTTTAATCCTCTGCTCCAAAGATTCCCTCGTCCGCCGCAACGTACGCACTATCCTCGCAACCCAAGTCCCGCCTTCGGACCCCACCGAGCCAATCTCAATACAGGATATTTGGCCACATCATTATCCATTCGTATCCATTCGATGGCTTATGCAAGTGCATTGATTGTCTTGAGATCATCCTACTACCAGCTATCAGCAGAGCTATCAGCAGAGTACCACTTTTCAAATTCGAAAGCGACTGCTTTTCCTTCGCTCTACTACTGCGCACACCAGAATTCCGGAAACCCATCTTTCCTCCCGTGAAGCAGCCCACCTAGGCCTCCAAACCGCCGTCCAAACTTCCGCCCCAACTATAAATACATCTGGGACCTGCCGCGCCCAAACCTAACCCCCTACGGTGACTTCTTTTCTGCCGCCGCGCCGCACACAACGCATCCTGCAAAGCCAACGGTGAGCCAGGCTTCTCTTGTACGCACCGTACCGTCTTCGCACACGCACCATTGAGTTCGACTTCCTCATCAAAGGCTTTTGGCGGCCCATCTGCCTCTCTTGTCACACCAAAGCCAAGGCTTACTATCCCAATGGCTACCGGTCCTGCCACTGCGTCGCTAATATGGCGCTTGAGACATGCCTGGCATGTACAGACCGCCTCACGGCCGTTTTCGAGCGCGACAACCACCGTGCGAGACAGAAAATGCCGCCCAAATGCCCTCCCATGCAGTGGTCGCTGTTTCCATTCGGACGACCGTGGCTGAGCGATTCGAGGCCGTACGAGGTGGCGTACCTAGTTGTATTGCGTGCGCGGAATTCCTTCGAGCGTAAGGCGAATCCGTTGAGTCCGTGGCTGTACTGCTGGCCCACGTGTCCGTGTGGAGAACAGATTAGTAGGGCGGGACTGGATAATGCCGCGTACCCGGAACCGTTCAGCAGGTCTCCGCTAGGGTATATGCTGAATAGAGAGGTGCATGGATGGACGCATGCGTGCTTAGTTTGTGAGGGGATTGTGGTTGGTGGGGGAGGGCAGAGGGGTGATGTGGGGTTTAGGAGGCGCTGGGACTGGGGGAAGGGAGGGATGTTTGAGGAGTGGGAGAGAGTGGGGAGGAAGAGGCAGACGAGGTGGGAGGGATTCAATGTTAATATGCAAGGGTATAAGCAGATTCCTATTTAACTGTTTTCATGAGAATCCGAGGTCCAAAATTTAAATTTATGAAGCATACTTGAATATCGGGATGTAAATATTTATATTGAAACATCTAGCTAACTTCAAACTTCACTACAAATAGCACACAAAGCACACCTCTATTGTACTAATACAAGATAGAAAAAAGCAACAAGGGGTAAATGCTCATCTTATTTTCCCCCATTCTAATTCTTCCACGCATCACATTATGACGCAATTGCCGTCGCCGTCCGAGTCATTCCTTTGGTTAACGGGAATGTGCACTACAAACGGGGTTCTATTCTCAACCTTGGCCCACGTTCTCCCCGCAAGATCCCATTCATCTTCTACCGTGCACCTAGGCATCATGCAAAGGGCCTTCCTGAACGTCAAATCTTGCACTGGATGTGGATGACTGGGTAGTATCTCTTCAGGAGGCAGATCCACATCGTCGTCACCTTGCTGATCTCCCTCGGCGAATTTTGGGATAAATTCCTTCCAGTGAGGACTCGAATCTAGTGGTGGTATATAAACGCCATCACAGCCAACGCAGAATTGCGTCCAGTCTTGACAATCGTCGTTCCCTTGTAATAATGAAAAATCGATTTTTTCCGGCCACTTCCTGTCCACGGAATCCTCCGGTAATTGATGCAATTCTGGAGGACCGGGGTTGAATGGGACTTCGCCCAAACGAACAGGAGCTATAAAATCGTACAGAGCCCTATGTTCAACCATAGTGAGCTGTTCCCCACAGGGACAAGCAGGCCAACACCAAAGGTTCGAGTCTCCCGGATCTTTACGACGGGCATTCCAGCGCTTGATTCTTTCCCACACGCCAAATAGCATGCCGGTATTGAAAAGCAGCGACGGCCTTCTCCACATATCCTGAAATGCTGGCGGCAACTCGGCCTCATACCTATCAGCTGCAGGGTACTTTGGGTATTTCTGCATTTTGTTATGCACACTCTCTTCATATAGTGCAAATATCCTATCCGCACATTTCACACACGTTTCTTTGGTTATTCTTTCGATGCATTTACAGCTCTGGTAACCGTCTGGGTACAGTTGCTGTGCCATCTTATGGCAAGGACCACAAACCGCTCGCCAGGCAATTCTTCTCATCGAGCGCCGCATATGGAAATTAAGCTCAAATGTGCAAATACGGCATGAAACCTGCAGCCTCCCAGTACCTGTGAGACGCAGCTTGTGGCCACGGCGGCGGCAAACAAAGAAGTCCTTATTGTTCGCATAAGAATAATCCAAGATGTCGGGATCGTAAGTGCCAGGTATATCCTGCACGACATTGTGGTATCTCTGGAGTCGCCTAGAATGATTTTGAGGATGCTAATTGCGACGTCTGAATCCTCCAAACAATGCGTACGAAAATGCCCTGCTCAGCCCGTCTTCCTCCACGTAATCACCAGGAAAGTCACAATCCCCATCCAGGGTATCCCTGGAGATCGGCACGGTGATTTTCTGGAGCGGGGGAATATCCTGGATAGAGATTGGCTGCCGTGGATCTGGGCGGAGTATTCGGTGTTCAAAGGCAATTCGGAGGTAGCGCCTTGATATTGGATCGGCAGCAATGAGATTCATAACGTCCCGTGGACTCAAATATTGTATAATATTGTCCATTGTGATCCCAGGGCTGAATATATGACCAGGACCCGAGTGATTGTTGGAAAAGTTTGGACGGGAAGCTATATCAGGTGAAGTGGGTTCTGAGGCACTTCCTCCTCGGTGTGTGGCATTCTTCTTCTCTCGCTTCGCCTTGTCGCGCAAGAAGTCGGCATTGGTGTAGTCAGTCAGTGAGTCGAGAGACCGTCGTTTGGGTCCTTTGGGCGGCACGCGTTTGACTGCCTTGGGCGGCATCTTGACTGATGATTCGTGATGAAGTTTGGGAATATAAGTTCTATGAAAGTTGTGTTTGATTCTCGTGAATTACCCTGAGAAAAGTATATACTCAAGGAGTATGAAAAGTATTTGGCGTAGAAGCATGTTAAAGATCCTCACAGTCTTTGTTTGCGGGAAGAAAGCGAAAAAGAATGCTCTCCTCAAGTAGCGTTTTGACGACAAAGACCCCCCTTTATTCGGCAAGTAAAAAGATGCTTGCGGTAAGTCCTTGAAAATTTAACTGCACTAGAGTAGCTGAACAAAGGAGACTTTTTGAGCGGAAAAGGAGGCCTACCTTTTCTAAGAAAAATATACCGATTCGGAACGGAGATCTTCTTTCAAAGCAGCTTCAGTTGACGAGTATCTAGGTATTTGGCATATACTTGAATCACGAACCCGCGGAGTCATGGCCGAGATGAAGTACGAACTAAACTCCGATAAATCAAGAAACCAATGCTAACTTCCTGATAATGCCGCACAAACTTATAGTACAATTTCAATTGCTCCAGCTGAATCCAAAACTCATGATTTTCACGGACGTGTGATTGGTTATTTAATGCTTGCTACCCACATCTCCTACGGATTCATCCACATTACAAATACGCTGCGGAATCTTGTTAGTGCAATGCCTGGACAAATCGACCAGAATGGAACCTACCTTTCTCCGCTCTTCAAAATCAGCATAAAAGCCACGCCACAAATCTCGCTCACTACAATCTTCGTTGCCATTGATCAACCCCTTACATAACGGCTGGTATTCATTCATAAGATGCTGTCCGTCTACCCAAGGCTTCGGCACAGGCCAATCCGAGAAGTGCAGAAACTTGGCTTCTTTCAACACTTCAGCCGGGTCCCATTTCTCAGATGCATTTCCTAGATACGCTGAATGGTTTCCGGATCGAAACTCGCCGGTGAGAAGATCATACGGACGGTGTGGCAGCACCATGCAAGTTTTTCCGTACAGGTTATTGACGATCTCCATGTCGAACTCTGCTGTTGTGGCTTGTTTGATCGCGGCATCTATGCGCTTGAACTCTTGGGTTGATGGCTGGATAAGAAGGACCTGGGAGCTGAAATACGGCTTGTCTAGCCAATATGCCCGCGGCATGGCGACGGGCGCGGCGGGAAGGAGAAAAAGCTCGTCCATATTTTGGAGGACGGTGGAGTCGGAGTCGAGAGATAGTACGCGGTCGTACTGTGTTTGGTTGAAGGCGAGTAGTTTCGTGTAACTGTCTTTCCAAGTTGCTCCTTCAGAAGTGCATCTCTCAATCTTGCCATCCTCCCCAACACATGTTCCGTCTCCCAAACCACGATGCTGGACCTGGATGGGCTTCGTCTTCACCCCGTATACTTGTTGCGCTTTGACGAGAAGGCGGGCATTGATATCTGTTGAATTTGGCTCGGTGCGCATGCTGGAGGGGTACAAAAGCAGACGATCAGCTTTGCTCCCTAGTCGATGCAGAGTCTCGAAGATCATGACGGAGTTGCAGAGATAATCCGAGTTTGTGGCATATTGGCTGTAGGCAAACCGAGACCAGTCAGCGTTCGCTGAGTCGAGGCCGAGGAGAATGTTAGACTTGAGACTATCGAGACTCAAGTGCGATCCCCCTTCAGAAAGGGAGGAGGCAGAACGGAAAATCGCGAAAATTGTAAGGATGAGTGAGGCTGCCGCTACTACTCGAAGCTGTTTTGATATTCCCAGCTGCAGAGCGTGTCCTTCATGTCGCCTTCTGTGCTCGGTGGAGGGTCAACGTCAAGAACTTCCTCGGGTAGCATTTTTTCCCCTCGAGGAAATTTCGCTCGTAGACTAGCGTCTGCCATGGTCGGAGTGAATGTTTACAAGATGTTGTATGAATTTGAGGGAGGTTGAGGTTCCAATTGAATCAAACCGAATTCACACATTATTGGTAACACTGAGTTCGGCAACGGTGGTATCAAATAACGTGGTATTTTACCGGGGGCGGGAGTCCAGCTCCGCATGTTTGGTGAAGGGTTCAAGATGCAGAAAGCTTAGATTTCATTTTATCTGAATCTGGGTTTGAATTTACGAAGAGAGTCTAAGGTTCACTGTGACGAAATTTCGTCCAAAGCCAAAAAGGGGTATGAAGCGAGCTCCAGCAAAAGGGGCCAAATACGATCATGTGATTATACCCACTCATGAGGGATTTTCATTCCGGCTATTCTCACGAGCGCACGCAACTTCAAAGCGAGGTTGAGAATAGCAAAAATTTACATATACTTCTCCAAGAGGGAGCAAAGATGCCCAAAGACAAAACAAAAAAAATTTGCAACATCCGTGAATCGAACACGAACCTCCACCTAGCAACTACTCCGAAGAGCAAGTGTGGAAGGGTGGAATCCTAACCATTGGACCAATGAAGCACAGTAAGAATGTTTTGTGATTAGTAATTGGCTTAAATGAAAATATATCTGAGTTGTGTGAAGCGCCTGGGCCAAGGAGAGAAAACGTCTGCAGTGAAGGGTGGGGTGATTCGCTAAGCTACCCCGCCCCCTTTTCCGTTTCTGCCCCACTGACCGCCGAACAAGGGGCTGCTGCAAGGTGCTTATTCACAAATCTGCCTGTAACAAGCCCGTCTCCGTTTGAGTCTGTTCTGTATTTCCAAACTGAACAAAATATATCCAGCGAGAAATTTACTCTTTCCTAGAACCTTAAACTTCTCTTCAACGCATGTTCTACCATTTGAGAACCCGCTTCACAAAACTCACCCAACATCTCAGAAGCCCAACCCCTAAATCCGGATTCTTCCATCAATCAAACCTTC
>QGMK01001085.1:0-13407 GCA_007825345.1 Lachnellula suecica
ACAACATCAACCACACAAACAACATGACATCCCCCAAAACAATCCTCATAACAGGTGCAAACAGAGGAATCGGGTACTCAATCGTCCAAGCAACGGCCCAGCGCTACCCATCCTACACCTACTTCCTGGCCTGCCGCAGCCTATCTTCCGGACAAGCAGCCGTCACTTCACTGCACGCCCTAGGCATAACCTCCAAGCTCGACGTCCTAGAGCTCGACGTGACATCCAACTCTTCTATCTTGGCCGCTGCAGAGTATATAAAAACCACTTACGGGCATTTAGATAGTTCGTCTGTCTCCTCACATGATCACACGCGATGTATTGACCAGAGATAGTTTTGGTGAACAATGCAGGCATTGCATACACTCACAAAGATGACTTGAATGATCTGAGAGAAAGCTACAATAATATTCTCAACACAAACGTAACTTCCATCACAGCCCTAACCAGCGCCCTCCTCCCCTTACTCCACGCCTCCCCCTCCGCCTCCCAAAAAGTAATCAACATCTCCTCCGGGCGCGCCAGCCTACAAAACTCCGTCAACGGCAATTTACCCTCCACATCCGTCATCGCCTACTCCGTCTCCAAAGTCGCACTAAATGCGTTGACGATCGAGATGCAAAAGGGCGAGAAAGGGGCCGTGGAGTATTTTGCAGTTAATCCGGGGCATTGCAAGACGGAGTTTAATGGGTTCAGGGGGGAGAAAGATCCACTTGATGGCGCGGAGGTAGTCGTCAGGCTTGTGGGGGCTGGGGAGGGGGAGTATGGCAAGGGCGGGTTTTGGGAGTTTGAGGAGGGGGTAATGAGGGAGGTCCCTTGGTAGAGTTGAAGGTAGGGTGTCTCGCCGTGAGAGAGAATCAGTTCCGAAACTTCACTCTCTTCAAACTCTCGTTCAAGTCGGTAGACAATGTCCCATATCTTGTGAGTAAGCTGACCAACAATTCCAAATGATAGTGAATGAACAGTTTTTTTCTCACACGGAGAGGATGTATAGCTCCAAAAAATTGGGATGTTGGGGTAAGCCATGGGGAATCACTATGCTTCGAGGTCTAGTGATACACTGGTACATTGCCGAACGCTAAGAAAATACAAAGACAATGCCCCTCATACAAACGAAACTCCAAATTCGAATTCTAGAGATCACTTTGACTTCTCAGCAGCCTGGATCTTTTTCGTGATCAGTGGGATCTTGAACATGCTCGGAACAATGTAATCCTGACATCACGTTAGTGGGAAGAAGACTCAAGTTTGAAGTACACTCACCCAAATCGAAGACCATCCAAAAGTACTCGCCAACCAGACGACGAACGTACTTCCTCCAACCCAGTGATTCTTATTAGGATTAGCCTTTAAGATGTTCTTGACCACCCTGGCAGCATAGACATTCACATCGATGCCACCCTCCTCCAAACCCACACCCTGCATAACCGGCTCAATAATGTCTTTCGCCGGACCATATAATGAGTTCGCCGGCAGCCTAGGCTTGTTCAGGTTATCGAAGAATTTGGTTTTGATTATACCGGTAGTGACGTTGATGGTCGTGACGCCGAACGCAGCCATTTCAACTTGGAGACAGTGAGAGAGTTGGTGGACGGCTGCTTTGGTGGCGTTATAGTAGCCTTGCCATGGCACAGGGAAGATGCCGGCGATGGAGCCGATGTTGACGATTCTTCCTTTGGAGGCGATGAGCAGAGGCGAAAAGGCGCGGGTTACTTCAATAACAGCGAAAACGTTCACATCAAACATCGCTTTTGCGGCTTTCAAATCTGCGTCCAGTAGTGGCGCGTTGGAGCCTTTCACACTGTCAATAATTGTTCTAGAAAAAAAAGGAGGCGGCCTACCATAGCCTGAGTTGTTGACCAGAATATCTAGCTTTCCGCCAGTGAGAGCATCAACACTCTTGACTGCTTCTTGGATGGAGGCTTGGTCTACGACGTCTAGTTGTAAGACTTCTAGGCCGAGCTTTTGCAGATGCTGGACTTTGGCAAGATTTCGAGCCGTTGCGAAGACCCGAAGACCTTTCCGATGGAACTCTTGTGCTAAAGCATCCCCAATTCCACCTTCGCTAGTACCAGTGATGAGAACTGTTTTTTGGTGGGTCATTTTGGATATTGTTTGCAGATAGGCTGAAAACACACTAAATTCCAGAACGCGGAGATTGATAGGAGAGGACTTGGTGAGGAAGTAGGGAGGAAGTAAAAATGAAGGGGATCAAGAGCAGTGTTGCGGAATATATAGGGACGGAGTACTTATCCCTCCATATATCCAATAATATATTCGACCTCGGGAAGTAGCACTGAACGCGATCAACGAGCGGGGGAACATTCCAACAACCGGACAGTCGTTGAGCCGACTAGCATGAAGAGTAATCAGAAAAGGAAAAGGATAATAATCGGTCTAAACAACCATAGTTCATATGGACAACATAGCCTTTTGGTCGCAGAAGGTTTACCGAGTCATGACAAAAGATAATTAAGAAATGTGGAAGTGGATCTCAGCATTTTGTCATCTCCTCTTTTTCTCGTTCACTTTCCAAGTTTCTGTAGCGCCAAGCTGATTGGTCACGGTCAAGTGTTTGTGATGGTACTCGAAAATCGCGATAGCTGGATATGTACTTGCGATGAGAATAAGAACAAAGCGTCTCATGTAAAGTAGAAATCCAGGGAAAGTAACCAAGTCCAATTCGCACTAAGCCTAATCAGGATGGACGTGACTACCCGCAACGCGAGGCTACCACTTTACTTTCGTGACGCGTCGCGATTTCCGTCTCTCAAACTCCACCACCACAGCAAAACAACATGGCACCCTCGATCACAGAAACCGAACCGGTCCCCCAGTCCACATTGAAGCAGGCCGAATCAATTCCCTCAACGCCCCACGAGGAACGCCAATATCTAGATCTTATCCGCGAAATTCTCTCTACAGGCGAACATCGCCCGGACAGGTACTTTCACTGACACCAATTATAAAAACCCCAATTGACATCCGCAGAACAGGAACAGGAACCCGCTCCCTCTTCGCGCCCAAGCCCCTAAAATTCTCCCTCTCTGCCCCCGACGGAACGCCCATCCTACCCCTCCTAACCACAAAGCGCGTCTTCCTGCGCGCCGTCATCGCCGAACTTCTCTGGTTCGTCTCCGGCTCTACCTCTTCTCTGCCCCTCACAGCCGCCGGCATAAAGATCTGGGACGGCAATGGATCAAGAGAGTATCTCGATTCAGTAGGGCTATCGCACCGTGCTGTAGGAGATCTAGGACCTGTGTACGGCTTCCAGTGGCGGCATTTTGGTGCTGAGTATGTGGATGCCGAGACGGACTATACGGGGAAGGGCGTCGATCAGCTGGCTGAGGTTATACACAAGTTGAAGAAAAATCCGTATGACAGGCGGATAATTCTCAGCGCGTGGAACCCAAAGGATTTAAGCCTGATGGCGCTGCCGCCCTGCCATATGTTTGCGCAGTTCTACGTCTCTTTTCCAGTAAAGGGTGAGAAGGGGAGGCTGCATTGCCAGCTCTACCAACGCAGTTGCGATATGGGACTCGGCGTGCCGTTTAACATTGCGAGTTATGCCTTATTGACGCATATGATCGCTCATGTGTGTGATTTGGTGCCTGGGACGTTTACGCACACGATGGGGGATGCACACGTGTATATGGATCATGTAGAGGCACTGGAGGTTCAATTGACGAGGGAGCCGAGGGCGTTCCCCGGGCTGGAGATTGTGAGAGAGAAGGGGGGAAGTATTGATGGGTGGAAGGTGGACGATTTTGTGGTTAAGGGGTATGAGCCTCATAAGATGATTGCTATGAAAATGTCTGTTTAATGGGGGATGGGGTATATATGGGGGTAAATGGGTACATGGAAATGGCTTTGGCGTTTGAGTATCATAACTGCATTACCTAGATTCAACAAAATACATTTGGACACCGGTTTGTTCTTCATTATCTCTGCTCATACTTTTACGAAGCCGGGCCATTTTCATTTGATGTCACCATGTGAAAGTTCCTCTCAGCTGATGCTTATCCCACATCGAACATGATAGACAGATGAGACGAAATCAATTCAAGATAGGACAGACTTATTTACAGCAAAAGTCACAGGTGGAGGTAGCTCAGTATCAGAACAGCAGAATATGAAAGATAATATATTTACTATGTATTGAGATTGTCATCAGGTCATGTACCACATTTGGTATATACAAAAATATCATAATAGATAAAACATTTCATCCAGAAGAAAAGGTCATCTTCAAATCAGTCATTGTGTCAAAAAGAAGGATGACCCAACGCCTAGTGGTATTCCCAACCCTGTGCCGTAATCCTGTGCACATATGCAAGCTTTAGTATAATTACTTAACGTATATCCCTGATGCGCTTGGCAAGCAGGTCCTGTAATGATCCCACCGAACATCCCGCAAGGAACGTCGTCCTGTCATAACTCTAATCTGTCGTGTTGTTTGTTTGTGCGTACCACTTCAATGGGCAGCAACGGGACTCGTAAACTTGAGCGGAGACCCTCTAGATGAGCCGCTGGAAGGGCGGCGCTTGAACATGTGCTCCACCATCGCTTTCGGCCCTACGAATTCCATGTCGTATTTCATGGATGTGAGCGGCAGACTGACATGGTGCGAGTGCTTCTTGGAGTGGAAGCGGTGCTTGATGCAGTCGTCGACAAGTGCGATTAGGCCTGTGGCAACGATGACACTAATTATTGTTAGATTGGCACAAAGGATGGCACTGGGATACACTTACTCTGCAACGTCGGTGAGTGCCTCCAGAACGCTCGAGTCGCTGATCCACATCGAGCAAGGAGGCACCCATCCGCCGGCCGCGTTCTCGGTGCGTATTTGAGACGGCGAGCGCAGCTCGGGCACGATGTGCGCTACTGAAGGTCCACCCTCGCCTTTGTACAGGTGATATGAGACTGCCTTTCCAGCTCCATCTTTCTCGACGACGCGCTTCCAGATGTAGGTAAAACCCCAATATTCAAACTCGTAGCGCTTACTCGAAGACTTCTTTCCCCGGCGCTTGACGTCCACCTGCGCATAATTCGAAAACTCGAGCTTCGTTGTGTTGGTGGGAATGGAAAGCCCACCCGGGGCAGTTTTCTCGGCAATGAAATCCCGAATCTCGTCTTCTTCTTCCTCTTCATTCGAGGCGTAGCCGCTGTCCTGTCTCTTGACGCTGTTCCTGCCCTTCAGACTGTGTGTCGAGAGTCCTGAATTTGCCCGCTTGAACTCTGGTTTACGGATACTTGCAAATGCGTTGCTCACGGAGCGGGTGAAGGCAGGTCTTTGTTCTGCTGCGGGCTTGGTGTATTTTCTGCTCGAGTGGCAGACTTCTCGGCCAGAGGAGCGTTCATAGCGGCGGAGGGAGAACTCGCGTTTCTTCAGATCATGCATGCGCATATGAAATAACTGCACGTTGCCTTTCCTTCGATCTGATGATGATGCCTCGGTATCCACGCGCAAGTTCATGTTTCCATCGTATGTAGTATCATCGTGCCTGATGTACAGCCGCTTCGTCGACGGGAAGTAATCCGCAAAGTCTTGGGGGTTCGTAGGTCGTAGGTCGGTCTCGACAACCTCTCGGTACTCGGGGACGTCGTAATCTGGGTCGTACGTATCCGGTTCTTCACAAAGCTCTTCTTGAGATGCTACTGTCGAAGCATATGTCTCTGTGGATGACCGAGCGCAGAATGTTGTCGCCGGCGACGTCTCGTAGTGTTTCGAGTAGATGGGTCTGGGACTGCGGTGAATAGATGTTGGGGCAGTACTCCGAGAGTCTTGAGATTCGCCACTATAGAGAGAACCAGAGCTACTTGTGCTGAGGCCGGTGTTGTGTCTACTTCTTGATGAATTCATCTTGATAATATGGTGTGATGTTTTTGAAGAACGGACTTGTCAACATAAGTTGTATAGGTTGGCTATGTCGGATAAATATAAGTCGAGTGTGGAATATTTGGATCAGTAAAGCCTTTTACAGAATCTTCAGCAAAAGCAGTACTTCAATCGCGGACGTTTCCGTTCATGGTGGCAGTTGGGTTGATGCTATTGGAATGCAAAGCTGAATAAGGATGTGGAGGTACCGACGGCCAATGTAGCATTTATTAGTGATGCAGCAAGTACACGATAATGGGATAGAAATGGTTCAATCGAATACAATGATTGTCTGTCTGTATTAGAAGGATCGAGAGGTGAAGTGGGATGCTTGTAGAAGTGGAGGTATGGTGTGGAGGTGGATATGGAGATCTTTTTGAAGGTGCCGGGAAGAGCCATGGGGCTTTTGTACAGGGAAGCCAAAAGCCCAGCAAAAGTACTGTAGGAGGGCGGCGAGGTTGGCGGTTGCTGCACAGGTTGCGTCAAACAGGGGGCCGCAGGGGGGCCGCCGGAAACGCTGCAGCAGCGTACAGATTCGCACAGCTACGATTCCTCATTGTGGCGATAGCCGTCAGCCACCAACCACACGTTTTCCGCGCTCTTCGCTCTTCTTGGAAAGCTGGGAGCCAGTGCCTGTAAAGCTGCAGTAGCTGGATCCCACGTCCTAACAAATTCGCGCTGCTTAACTCTTGCGATTCACGGTTCGCATCGTCGATCCCACGAGCTTTCACAAAACGAACGCTCCCCGATAGGCAGCGTCGGCCCAAGGATTTCGGTGATCTCTTACATCTGCCTCCGAGCGCGTTGCACTCGCACTGCAGATGTACCATGACATCGTAGATCGCAATGGTTTGCTTACCAACAAATGTACAACTACATTATCTACGTACTCTCTTCCGGCGTCACTGTTCCATTGCACGAAGGCCACGACATTAAACACCATAGCCACCCCAAGAGAGGAAATTGGAAGTTTCCAGCATACGATTATTCCTCGAATATGCCTTGGTGATGCCCAACCCCACGGCTCTCCCGTCAATGATTCCTCATTTTTCACTGTCATCTGGGCGCATCACACTGCCTTATGGCTCTTTCGCGCGGAGCATTTCAGCCTCGTCAACACCAATGGTATTTTCGACCTGGCAGCTGAATAGGCTTAACGACCACCAACATGTGCTGACAGCGCCGCCAACATACTCTGGAATGACAGCCCCTTGGCGCTTTTGCTGCAAGCTTCATCACTCCAGTAAATCGTGTATTGGGATCTGATAGGCCTTCTGTTCACGTGCCTAATTCTGGCTTTGCCCCTTCATCCATGATCGCTGCAAATGTCTCATTTCTACTGCCTTGGTTTTCTTGTTTTCTACTTAAGCGCGCAAAATAATAGAATTCTCCAATTCTGCTGCGCCTGGTTGACGCCCCCCAGGTACCGAATGGTCCAGACCTGATTCAACTTGGAATACCTCCGGCCAAGGGCAATTGAAGGGCGAGGGCAAAGTTGCCCACGAATAACACCAGGGTCGTGTCCGTATTAGCCAGGCGAGGTTGCCGGCTGAATTTTGCCCACCACGATGCTGTGGCAACTTATTACTGGCAGCTCGGCATGCGAGCAATATGCCGCGGGCCTATTGCACGTGGCCTTCTTGTGTCAAACCTTCAAGGTTCGCAAATATTGTCTGGAGAGCCTCGCCCGAGGTCCATAAAGTCAAACATATGATAATTTTCAATAATCAGAATGGAGAAGGAGTTTCAAGGACATGGCTCTGATTTCAGCTCCGAATTTTCTTGAAAGTTTGGACCTGGCCGCCGAACATCTTACCGAAAAAGGCGACCAGATCTTACAGTTGCCTCGTCCTCTCAGTGGAACGGTTCCTGGGAGCGCCGGAAGGCCCGTTTGATGACCCGATGACATCCTCTACAGGCTGTCAAACCTCCATGGGTGGATGCGGTGGAACGACTAGTCATGCAAGGCTTCCGGTTTCGCGGGGTACCGCGAAAATCATCATATTTGCTTTTTATAAAGTTTTGTTCTAAAAAATTCTCATTGGGAGCATCCAGGCTCGAACTTCCTTTTTCTGTCCATCTACATGTGTAGTCACTTTACCCGTGGAGGGAGTCGGAATGCGAAATCAATCTGACAATTTCTCTCAATGATTCCTGCGACCCCCTTGGGTTACTCATCCGTCTCGTCAGCAATCCCACGCCGCTGCAAGCCTTGTTGCGGCCCAACGTGTTGGAAAATGCGAAAGTGGAATCACTGGGCTCGAAAATCTTTCTGGAGGTCTTGCTCCCAGCTTTCCTTTCCTCGTTGTTTTAGTCGCTACCCGCACCGAACATGCAAGTCGTAAGCTGTAAGCTTATCCATTCGTTCCCTGCAGCCAATGTATGTAAAACTGTTTGGTGATCTCTATGCTGTATTTGACTGTGCATTGGTTTGTCGAGGTACGGTGACGTTGGCGTGGGAGGTAAATATCATAAGCAATCCGCCACATTCTCGGATACATCTGTTTAGCTAGATAGTTAGATCATCACTCATCTGACACGGACATCATCCATTCCCACGGTATGCGGCCCCGGACTCTTCTCTCCATAAATCATTCATTCCCGGTTCGATTTCCGTCTTCCACGTTTCGTCCAGAGAGTTAGGTAGGCATACGCTCACTATGGTGATCTCCCCACGCCGGTGGAATATCACCTTCTTACTCCGCTCCGGGCCGTTCCACGTTCATTAAGATGGCCTCATCGATCCGCTGATTCGAGCTATGAGGAATTCATAAACGTAAGCAGATTGATGGATTGAAAGATCTACGACTTCGAGGCAAAGGAAGGAGAGTAGAGAGTGGGTTGGGAATTATGTGTCACGTGAACTGCTTCGCGGTGAGATTTGCGAAAGCACATTGGGTTTGGATAGTAGCAGAAAGGGTATTTGGATCAGATATCTGTATGGGGTAAAGTAGCTGGAGGAATGGAACTTGCTATCAAAGACTTTAGGTTATTCTTCAAAGACTGTCGCTACCTATAGTCTTCAGTGCCTCTTTGTAGAAGAGATAAATGGCCGATTTACTTCCATGGTATAAGGACTATCTGATTGAATGAACAGTACCTAAACTACATTAAATATTAGATTGTCGCTTCTAGAAATATCTCGGAGGCTGTGAAATGTAAAGTGAAGACATGGAAGCCGGGATAACTTCCAAAGTAAAAGTCGGCCTTTTATTTTTCCTACGGAGAGGATGCGTCAGTAAACAGTCTCCGATCACTGGATACAACCCTGTCTTTTGAATGTAACAAGAGATAGTTCGGACTTTCTGCACAGCATCAAATAGTAGAGACGCTGCTTCCTTTAAACTTTTCACCTTAATTCTGATCGTATCCTAGTGAAAAGGATCTAAGGTAAAGTTTAGATACATTTATGTAACACTCTAGCCCTAAGTTAGAAGACCAGAAGGAACGTAAACAGTTTACTGAGACTGCGGCCATCTAAATTTAGGGAAATAGCAACGCCTTCGTTCTAAGTCATTGCTCGAAACGAGGCTGCAGCGGTAGTCAGGATTAGGCAGCATTCTTGGGGCGGAGTACTAGGATTTCTGTGAGCCTGTATTTGAGATGTTGTTGTTGACAGATCATTCCAGCCTACGCCTTGAATTGCTGTAAAGGGCGTTTGTTGGGATCTTTTTTTGTAGCAAGGAAGTGAGCTCGACCTCAGGGGGGAGCTTGGGGCGGCCGCTCGCTAGCTTGCTTTGTCGAATGGCAAGTAAAATTCGTCGTCCTCCAACCATCAACACCACGAACATCGGCGCCCTGCAGACAACCATTCGTCGCCTCCACACGCCCTTTGAAGGAGGAATACGGGCGAGGGCATAAAATTGATCAAATATATTGCGGAGCGTCCAGAAATATACCTCTGGTTGCACTCAGCGAGGTCCCCGGCTGCGACATCCATTGCTGCCCAAGCTTCATAAACCGGGCGTAACCACGTCTTACAACACAATCTCAGTCACAATGGCATCGCGAAGCATCTCCCCCGGCGGCGCTCTTCTGCGGGCCTCGAGGGTCTTCTCCATTCCGCCTCCCCTCCCAGCACCCGTTGGCGATATGTCCTCCACCGGCTCTTTCAACTCCGACACGGCCACTCTCCCATACCCAACCCACTTGTCCATCACCACTCCCCAATCGTCCCTCCTCAAAGGCGATTGGGGTCTGAAACGCCCTCTGCCTCTACGCTCTACCACCAAATCCTCCACCCCCGTGATGCGGATCAAGAAAATCGATACGTTTGAACACATCACGGAATTTGGCTCTGCGAGCGATCACACAATGTCGCTGAAGAAGTGGCATGAGATGGGTATTCCTCTCACAACACCCAGGAAATATGTCGAATCTGTAATAGATGACATCCAATCCCATCGCAGCGTTTTTGAGGACGAGATTGATTATACTTCCAGTGGCGGTGCTAATGATGCCGCGAAGGCCGATACGAGGTGGAAATTTGGTGGGCCTTGGTTGGCTGGACAAACAAATGGGGAATTTAATGAATATATGCAAAAGGAGGTGAGGAGGAGGAAGGATGAATTCCAGGAATTTCTGAGAGAGGAGTGCGGGAAAGAGCTTAAAAAAGAAGCCAGAGTACAGCAGCGAGCAGCTTTGGCTGATGGAGAGTCTCCCGAGCCTGCCCCAGAAACCAGAGGTGATACTCGGTCGAGCACCACTAGATTGGTTGTTACCGACGAGCAACTCAAAGTCTACATCAAATCACTTCGCCAGGACTGGACAGAACTCTACGCGAAGATTCGTACCTTTTTAGACCTTCCACCCGCGCCAAGTAGCGAAAATGACTCTGCCACGGTCGAACATCTACATCAAATGTTCAATCAGACCCAGTCACATAGTAAGGATAAGAACGTATCCATGTCACCTTACAAGCAATCCGGGCCCCCAAAGACGCATCCTTCAGCTGGTCTCGCATACAGCCGCACCGCGTCAACCATGTACAATCACCCAGTCTTCGGACCCCAGGCGACCAAGCCTCCTGTTGAGGCACGGGTTATCAAGCCGAAGGGCACCGGGCCCACGGCCATGCTAGGAGTCGGCGGCTTTGTTGTTGATACGCCTAAAAACAGCTACGAGTTCAGCTCGCGTGGAGACCCCAGGCAGAAGGGGAAAAAACCCCGTATTCCAACCATAAATGTCGACTTGAGTAAGTCCGGTGGCGTGAAAGCGTATGTGCAGCCACAATCTGCTTCCATCGATCCTAAAGGGCGGGTGGCGCTGCGTATTGATGTTGCGGATACGGAGGCTGTTGCTGTTAAGGAAGGCAGGACGGCTGAGATCTCATTACCGGCGCCAAGGCAATCTTCGAGCGTGAGCCCGTCTGGGGCTTCAAGGATGTTAGTTCGCGATGACGCAAGAGGCTCTTCGAGTGGTTATGGTCTGGATCTGGGTAGTATGTGATGAAAGAAGGACGTCTGTAAATTAAGAGTCTTCAGCACGATATCTGATGACGATGTGTTAGAAAAATGTATAAATCTATGTCAGGTTGGTAAGTGTAGATCAATTCCAGAATCGGATTCTCAATTCTGCCTCATGAAACCACCTTGGGAACGAGGACAAGAACTTCATGTGGTTATACCACAGCAAGTAGTAGTCACCTTGTGCAACCAGTTCCTTCAATTCTAGTGCTTGTCAGCAACCAAAGAGTGCCATGAGGGTAACTTCAGTAGAAGCGAAGCAAGCGCCGCCAAACATCCTCCCCTTCTCCTTCTCCTTCTCTTCTCAAGACCAGCCTCTTTCCCAATCGAGTAGTTGCTCGCAATTCCTAAATACCATGTCTCGTTTCCCTCTTCATCTTCCCCAATTCCTCCTTCCCTACACTCTTCTACTTTCCAACGATTCAACCGCATCTCTGTACCAAACGACTCCACCCTCGTATCAAGGAGAGACGGCCTTGCGAAAAGTACAAAAAAGCCGAGTCCGTACGAGGGTATAACATCCATCGAGTCTCGAAGTCCGTGACAGCGAAGTAATGGTAAAAACACGTTGAGGGCTATAATTTTGATGTCTCTGAATGTTGTCGGTGTTAATAGCTTGTGAATTCTTAAGGGCTGATTGAAAAGGGCAGAACTATATTCGATGGAGATCAGGAGTTGAATAATGCTCGTAAGAGCACGAGGCATTGCTCAGCGTACCCCTTGCCTCTGACCTTGCCCCTACAATATCACAAAAACCAAAGCAAGTGAATCTGTTTTTGGGATATTAAGAATGTCCCACTGCTTGTGGCACATTCAGATTACTGTCAAATTAGCACGGTGAAAAGAAAAACCTAGAAAAGAGTTATTAGGGTCAAAGCTTAGGTAGTCTGTACGCTGAGCAATAGCGCCTAGTCTTACTTCTATTTCACACAAAGTTTGCACTACTTACATGAGTTTGTGTTTGTAAGCGATCCGGTCTTCATGGGATTTATCTTGTCACACGATGGTCTACCTCAATGAGAAGCATTCCGCAAAAAGTGTGATGGAGGCTTCATGGCTTGAAACTCATTGCGAAAGGTTGAGCTTGAGTGCTTACATCAAACCCTATGTCAATAAGCTGTTGACGTTTTAAACGCGCCGTGAAATTTCAACTAATATGGTGTCCCGCTTACTTGAAAACGAAAGCGAGATTGAGTCGAACAACCTACTTAGGTGTAAGAAGTGATGGATTGTTTGTCTAGAAAGTCATGAAATCTCCCAGGAAAATACTAGTCAGTCGCCCGGAATCCGAATTCATCCCATCGGATCCAGTTAATTTCTGCTCATCCTTTTCCAGTCCTGCAAGGTCCTCGTTAGCTTTCATAATCTCAAGGGGATCAGAGAAGATCTAGACATACTGATGCCATTAATAACTGCTCGCAATGCTTCAACAAGCTTGGTAGTAGCTTGATCCGGTTGCTTGTGCCAGGCGTCTGTAGCACCGTCTCGGATAGGATTGCAGCTTTCCTTGCCTCCTTCCCGAATTTTATATCTCCAGTGAAAGATTTCCTTGCACCTTTGGAACACTTCAGTCTCTATCGCCGAGGTAAGGGCATACAGGGTAGTCCGCTCGACCTCTGCATCTGCGCCGTAATTTGCGATTTTGTTTTCGCACCGGTATCGGGTGAAACTTGACGGGGTCTTTACAGCTAGAAATTTGGAGCGAATTGGAGGCTTGCAGATTGTTTGGAAGGACTATGGCCGATGATGCTAGAGTTGCTATATTTCACCAAGCCTCATTCTTAGAGCAACACAAGGAAAGCCAGATTTTCCCGCAGGATTTCGCAGAGGAGACACTTCTCACGCTTGCACTACTACTACCTAGATATGACAAAAAGTCCCGAAAATGTGAGTCGTCCTCAGGAGTAAAAACTTTGATGATGTCTCACAGCTTCTGAGTTACCTAAAAAATATATATATTCCAAAAAAACGAAGCTGACTGCCAAGGTTGGCCAAGTCCAAGTTAAACTTGAATCAAACTTGGACTTGGACTTGTACAATTCCAAGTCAAGATTACAAATTCTT
>QGMK01001086.1:0-13400 GCA_007825345.1 Lachnellula suecica
AAAAAATTAATTAAAAATTAATTATAATTAATTAATTTTAATTATAATTATAATTTGAAGTTAAAAACT
Organism: Lachnellula suecica; assembly: GCA_007825345.1. NCBI lineage: Eukaryota > Fungi > Ascomycota > Leotiomycetes > Helotiales > Lachnaceae > Lachnellula > Lachnellula suecica. Next base: position 70 of record QGMK01001086.1, read on the forward strand.
TTTGATTAATTTTAATTCTTTATTTTTATAATTAATTAAATTAATTTTATTATATTAAGTCTAGCCTTATACTTATCTTCTGCCTTGATCTCATCATTAGAATTAGCAACAGCAGCATCGGCACCAGTATCAGCATCAGTATAATCGTTTTTTTACAGCATCGCTCCTAAGGTTGCCGCCGCCACCAGCGGCAAAACCGGCACAGTGTCTGCACATCCTCCTGGAATCTGTCCTCCTGCAGGTCCAGCAGCATTCCAATTGTCCCATGGGTTTTGTCGGATGATGCGCTTGACGCCAGCCCGCATATGGATATCAAACAGATTGACAGCTATGGTAGGGTCCGTAGTCTGATCGCCACCCATGATCGAGGAAAGATTCCTGTTCGCCTAGAGAAAGAAATATTAGCTCTATTTGACAAAAGCAAGTATATGGAAAATACCTAATCCTGGTACTTTCCAAAGTACCTATTGGATACAAGCGATTCGTTGAAGTTGCCTTGGAATGTGTAGTCAAGATAAATCAGGAAGCGAATCATGCACTGCTCACGCATGTTGGTCCGAAGAGTGTTGCGTGTAGGATCTTGGTAGATGAAATCGCCGAAAATGAACGGCCAGGTCAAGACTGGAACACTCTTGTGCAGCCACAAGACCAACAGGATGGGGTATTGATTGAGGACCTTGAAGTAAAAGTCAATGCGCTCGGTGGCAGTACGGAAAGGAACAAGAGGGTCAGCATTCCTGTCAAGTCGCGTGAAACCAGAGTGTGAGAGGATGATGCTGGGCTAGGTTGGTGAGGATAATGAAATCAACGGACGAGAGATGCCTACAAGAGAATGGCAAGGGCAGTTTATCGCATGCCCGTATTGGCTTCGCCGCATGCCGAGTGGCATTGGGCTTGATTGCCATTGTATGCCAGCGAGCTCGGGTCTCCCTGCATATTCTTTGGCATCATCATACCAGTCTCTTCGTCGGTTAGACGGCCAACCCAGAAGTAGGTTATGCGGACAAACTTCTTGACCCACGTCACACGGTCTTTGTCGGCAATAGGCCGGGTGGTATTGTTGAATTGCATCGCTGCAAGAAGAGGGTCGTACGGGCAGATATTCGAGTTATGGAGATGCTCACCGAGAGTGACGAATGGCCAAGGTCTGGGAGTCAACCACTGCTTTGGGAGACGTTTGTCGTTGACGACTTTCATGGGGATGAAGGATGCCAATTTCTCCGACACCCAGGTAAACATGCCACCGACCAGGCTTCGGCGAAGGGGATCGCTGTAGTTCTCAGTTAGGCATAACAAGCTTTTTTGCGGGTATTCAGCTTATAGGTGTGGCCTAGGCCGCATCCTCGGCGGGTTCGTTACGAGTTTTTGGAGCTATGCCGGCGGTTGGCTTTGATTCTGCTCGAATCGAAGGTAGAAGACGGCGACGTTGAGAGACTAAGGCAGAGGTTTACCTTGCCACAGCTTGTGAAGACCCACCCCCCCCCATCTCTCGAGACCGCGTCGGTCCCGTTCGATCCTGGCGATGCCGGTCTTCATGGGAATATCTTTCAGGTGGACAAAGTTCTCCGGGCGCCTTGTGACTACATTGAGAAAGATTTGGGGTAGACTATTCGTCAACTAGAAGAAATATGAGTTAGCAATGGCAGTTTTCAGCGTGAGGATCAATAATTACCCATTCCCGGTGCAGTTCACACCTGACTTGCTGCAGGGATGTTTCGTTGAAGCAGGCTTGAATTACAGCGTCAACGTAATACATCATTCTGGCTGCCATTTGTATTCTCGTCCGATGCTGGAGAATGTGCAGAGGGATCCAAGTGGAAATTCTCTCGGTGCAATAGCGCTGTACTGTAGCACGGAAAGACTCTCGGCCCTCATGAATAGCCGAGGAATAGTTAGCCTTGGATCAGGTCGGCGAGGTGTTCACACGTACTTTCATGAGGCCATGGAGTGTTAATGGCAGGCTCGCTTGCCTGACGTGATGCTATGTTTTGGCCTGAACTGAGGAGACCGTCGAAGAGCCTGCTACAGGCTAGAACAAGACCATTCACTCGTAGGGCCATATTAGTAGTAAATTCACCTGAATAGTCTGCTTGCCCGAATCAGCCACCGCGAACTTGACAGGCACTTTATTTTCAGAGGAATAATCAACGACTACTGTCAGGTAAGTGCCGTAAGGTGATATCCTCGGGGCCATAGGGGTTGACAATAGAGGTAAGTGTTACGAGAAGTGGGGGGACCTAGACGCGTGAACCCGGCACTCTGCCCGGATTTTTAGCCTCAAATGCTGTACGAACTGGGCCTCGGATCTCTTGGAAGTTGTGCAACTTATCCCCTCGAGAGCTTTGAATATTCCACGCCTTTTAGGCAACCCCTGGGTACCTCAATATAATTAACATTGATTTATGAAAGAACAGTCACGTGACAACGATGGCGAGAACTCTTGTGTTGACCCACTCCGCGCCAATAACGGCGAGGGTCTGACTCCGGCTCTGTTCTTTACCCCATACGAAGGTGTTGCTTATACATATCCCATGGACAATGATGCCAACAGCTTCGGCCAATGCCAGACCGGTACCATCACTTGCTGCGTTGGTAGTGCCTGCGCTGCCAATCCTAACCAGCCTGCTGGTCCTAGCACTAAGTAAACAATCAATGAAGTTTGAGGACCTCATTTTGAATAGGATTGCATCAAATACAGACTCAGATCGCTGGTAAGAGAGTTGGTTTGATAAGTGATATGCGAGTTTTGAACTTCAAATTGGGGGCGAAAGGCTTGGAATACTAGGAGATTTGCATATGTTAATCCTAAATGATGATTTGTCAATGGAATGAACACAGCTCGGGAAATTGAGTTCCCCAAAGGCCACCCAGCCATCAATACACTTGTGATGTGACAACAAACTTGGAGCCATCGTCGCTCTCTTGAGTTTTATGTATTTATCAGAACTATACCCCAAAGGAAATCCACTTGAATTCACTTGCAGCCACTGTTTGCCGGCTTATACGATTCAGTACCCAAGTAACTTTTGGCTCTAGGAAAGGGTATAAACTGGACTATGGAGGGTGTCACTTCCACTTGACGCCAATCTTCACAGCTGAAGGCTCTCGGTACACGCAAGGGTACTTTATGCCGATAAAGCATCCAGGGAAAGGCAATACAAGGCCTACAAGTATATCTGTGCCTCTACCCAAAGTTCCTTGCCTTTCAATCAACCATCTTCAAGTGGTCCGTATCGTGTGACAGTGCTAGTAAGGAAGATTGAGTTGCTTGTTTCTCTGTTCCACGGTATTTGTTCAATGAATTTGTTCCTATTCTAGACAAACAACTCCCTATTCTTTCATCACACCAAAGATGAGACATTCAACCAAATTTGGGGGAAATACATAGATTCTTGTCGTATGCATCAATTTTTGCTAATACTAATTCTACTTCGGAAGGATGTATATCAGTGCTCTAAGCATAAAAGACCATCTTATAATCCATATTATTGGCTGTGCCACGAGCGTACGGAGGCTAGACTAGACTACGTCTGAAAAGGGGGCGGAGGTGGCGCTCGGTAAGTATAAAGCGGAATAGCCTAAGCCTCTTCAGGAGAAACCCACGAGATTACCCCACGCGCAGGGCAGAGAAAGTCAGAAAAAGGGTGGCGGCAGTAGGTAAGCGGGTGGGAACGTAGTGATCTAACCGCTTGAAGAGAAACCCACGGAATTGATCGATTTTGAATTATGCATCGGAGTGCTAAATAGCAGCAGAATCACCCTTCTACTTTGAACTAAAGTAAACAGACCGCAAAACATTCGTTGAAAATGCACTGTAAACTTCTCATTGTTTTTAGTCTATTTCCAACTTGGGGCTGCTCAACAGCTCTGTTCACCTCTAATAGCACCGGCGGTGGCTTCGATTTGCGTCCCTTTACTATCGATCTATTCAGTGACGTTTCTCGCATGCTGAGCCTGGTCAATAATATACAATTGCCAGCCCCGAATAGACTACCTGCAGGTTCTGCTGGAATTTCACTTCAAAGCCTTAGATCGCTTCAAACAGAATGGCTAGCTAAATTTGATTGGGAGAAAGAACAGCTAGCCATGAACAAGTAAATATACAATCTTTGCTGCTTAAGATCATCTCGGCTCATGCCTCCAAACCTAGCTTCAACCATTTTACCGCCGAGATAGAAGGCCTCACCATCCATTTCATCCATCAAAAGTCATCCGCGCCAGACGCGATCCCCCTAATTCTCAACCATGGCTGGCCAGGACCTTTCCTGGAATTCTTGCCGGTCATTGAGCCTCTCCTCCAGAGCTCAAAAACTTCTACCAATACATCAGTTGCCTTTGATATTGTGGTTCCATCTCTCCCCGGTTTCGCCTTCTCGTCAGCGCCGCCATCGAATTGGACGGTCGAGGATACGGCTCGGGTATTCAACGCATTAATGATCGATGTACTGGGATATTCGAAGTATGCTACCCATGGAACTGACTGGGGACCATTCGTCTCTTATAATCTGTATTCCAACTATAATGTCTCTGTTCGGGCGGCGCATTTCAGTTTCTTACCTTTCCTCCCCAAATCGCCCAGTCAGCTGGCCCCCTTAAACATTACCCTTTCACCTCTGGAGACATTTGAGGCACAATAAGCTCTAGATTTCAGTCAAGCTGGAATTGGATATAATATCGAACAGTCAACAGAGGTACGCACATGACTTCAATATCACCACCAACAAAGTTCTAACTTTTAGCACCTAGCCAAACACTATTGGTTTTGCCTTATACGATAATCCAATTGGCCAGCTCGCCCGGATTGGACAGAAATATCTAAATTGTAAGTCGATTAATGAAGAAATATCTCCTAGGGAACAACCTCTAATAGATGTTTTCAGGGTCTGATCCTCAAGCAGGAACATTCCCCTCGGTTCTCACCCACACCGAAATTTTGAAGAGCGTTTCACTATATTATCTTACCAAATCCATTGTATCCTCGATGAATATATATTTTCAGAACCCCGGCGCGCTCAAAACAGAATATACAAAAGCGCAGACCGACGCACCATTGCTATTCAATGGATTCAAATACAACCCCGGCTTTTAGCCACTAGCACTAGTTGCTCAAGTCGGAAATCTCGTTCTCTTTAGAAGTAAGCTAAACATATTGTGCACAAAATCTGGATCGCGCTCCTAATAACAAATCTTCAGATTATAAGTTCGGCGGCCACTTCGCCGGGTTGGACAACCCTCAAGCGTTGATTGAAGATTTAAAAAGGATAGGAACTTACTAGGGATGAAAAACATCCGTGTTAAGAATGACTACCGGGAATGACTACCGTAGTTGTCCGCTTTCGGAACAATATATTACTTTATCAACTCAGCTGATCAGAGGAAGTTAAAGCCCTTACTTGAAATGCAAGCAATTGGGAGGATTTTGAGAGCGTCTCAGAAACTTTCTCCAGGTCCTGTCTCTACTCTGTTTTTAATCTAGACCTCTCAACCCTTTCCCGCCACGAGTCTTGACCGCAAATCCACCAATGTCCATCAACGCTTCTATTCACGTTTAATCTCGGACCCGATAGCTTCTGGAAATAATGTAGTCCAAATAATGGATAAGATCTACGGAGTGGTATGAGAATTGCATCGAAGCCCTGAAGTTGGATTCCTTTAGACAGTTTCAGTGTAGAATTCCCATTTGGAGTAATTTTGTGAATCGAGAAGTATATGAATATTGATGTTACTCTAAAACAGCTTGAAGGTCACGATTGATGTCATGTGTGAGCTGGTGGTGGCGTTCCAGCTCCACGTCAAATTAGGTTCATGTTTGAGTTTCTCGGTGCAAAGATCAATCGACGGCGAGCTTGTTCAAGGTGGGTCGCCATTGGTGCCCGCTCAAACTATCGCTTACCCCGCTTCATTTTGAGAAAAAGGGGGCGGTTAGCGTATCAGAGGTACCTGATTTAGGCTTCTTTGGTTCAGGATTTAGAATGCCCTGCAACTATACTAGATCGATCCGTCAGATGTAGTGCAAATCACTGTGCAAAGTTTAGGTTGTAGTCTTGTGACGTTACTGCGGTGTGCTTGTGTATTCAGGTAACATCAAAGCGGGGATCTTGGCATTCTTCATAGGTGTACCATACTTTGAGCAGAAGATAAAACATGTGTTCAGGTAACGCCTGCAAATATTCCATGTTCTCAAAATGTACCTCTGCCTCAATATGGTGAACCATTTCTTAACCACTATCGCACTCATAAGTGCTTCGCAAGCACAAACGACAAATGATTGGACTGAATATGTTGATCCGTTTATCGGCACCGAGGGGTCGGTCCCAGGAACGGCCTTCAATGGCGGGAATATATTTCCAGGGCCGGTGGTACCATTTGGGGGTAAGATGACTGACATGTTTATTCTTTCCATAGATGTTCCTTTGCCTTTTGATCAACAACGTTTTGATTGATCATCCTACAAGAATTCCTACTAACTCAACACTTTTGACACACAGCTGTCAAAATAGGCCCCGATACCACTTCATTCAACTCAAGTATTGGTGCAAATGCAGGATATACCCCCGACGGAAACGTCACAGCGTTTTCTCTTACTCATGTTTCCGGAACTGGAGGGGGCCCTGTCTACGGCGTTGTGTCACAAATGCCGCTCTTATCACTTGAGAACGTGAATTTACTCGACAACCTCACATATATGGCGACCAGGATGGGCAATGATACTGCCAGTGTTGGGTATTACAAATCCACCTTTGAAAATGGCATCGTTACTGAGTTGTCGGCTTCGAGCCACACTGGATTTCTGCAATACACATTCCCAGGCACAGAAAGAGGGAATGTCCTCGTTGATCTTTCTCACTACCTACCCTCATATGGCGGCGGCTCACAGTCTCAGTTCTACAGCAACGGAGAGATCACTTTGTCCGCGGATGGAAGAAGGTACCAAGGATATGGGGTTTATCGTGGAGCATTTAGTAATAGTACGTGAAACCTGGTGGTTTTAATGGTCGCTGTACTGACACGCACTAAGTCCCAGCTTATCAAATTTATTTCTGTGGGCAATTTGACACCGCGCCAACAACAAGTCGAGCGTTTTCTGGGCGATATAACGATCCATACTGGCCCGCCATTTTCAACGAGCATCCGGTCTACGGGAATTCATCTACAATTTCAGGAGGTCCACTGACATACCAGTATGGGAATCGAGTTGGAGCCATCTTCAGTTTCAGCCCGAATACTACTACCCTGAAATCCAAAGTAGCCATATCTTGGAAATCAACCTCTCAAGCCTGTCAAAATCTGGGAGCCGAGATTCCCCATTGGAATTTGACATTTGTTGTGACTGGCGTGAAGAAGCTGTGGAACGACGATGTGTTGGGCAAGATTACGACCACAGATCTGAGTAATAAAACTAGACTGCAAATGTTTTATACCGGCTTGTACCACACCCATTTGATGCCTACGGATAAGTCGGGAGAGAATCCACATTGGGAAACTAACGAGCCTACATATGACGATTACTATACCTTTTGGGATACTTTCAGATGCTTGAACAGCCTGATGCTGCTCATTTCCCCAGTTAGAGCTGCGGGGATTATTCGGTCGGCCATCAATATCTGGCGGAACGAGAACTTTATGCCAGACGGAAGGTCGGGATTTTATAATGGACAAGTCCAAGGAGGAAGCAATTCAGATAATGTTTTGGCGGATGCATACGTCAAGGGGCTGCAAATGGGAATTAATTGGACCGACGGTTACGCAGCTATGAAAACTGATGCAGAGCTAACTCCCTACAACACCTTTGATCCGGGCGACACCACCTGTAGCACAAAGGAAGGTCGAGGTGCTTTGCCAAATTGGATCGATCTTGGATACGTCAGCCCAGTCTATAGCCGAAGTCTGAGCCGAACGGTAGAGTACTCGCTGAACGACTTTGCGGTGGCGCAAGTTGCAAAGGATTTAGAACCTGAAAGTTATCAAAAATACTTGAACCGTTCTGCGTAAGTTCTGAAATATCCCAAGGGATTCTGACTGATAGTTATGGTAGCGGCTGGCAATATCTCTGGCAACACAATCTCACTAGCCTAAACTTCACCGGTTTTCTAGCACCGCTGTATCAAAATGGCACCCGTGAAGGGCCCGCTGACTACGACCCTCTAGGATGTGGCGCTTGCGAGGGCGGATCCGTTGCGTACGAAGCATTACCTTGGGGTAAGAATATCTGCTTTTCAGTATATCACATCTAACATTCAGCAGAGTATTCTTGGACTGTGCCCTTTGATATGGACACCCTGATCGATTTTATGGGCGGAAACCACGCCACTGAATCTCGTCTTGATACCATGTTCATCCCCAATCTCAGAACAAGTGGAGTTGGAGTTGGAGGTTTGAACGGGGCTGGTACAACTCTTTTCAACCCTGGAAACGAGCCAAGCTTTTCAACCCCTCTGCTGTACAACTACTTGCCGGGACGACAATGGAAGACTGTGCTCCAAACCCGCGGTATAGTGAACACATATTACAATAGCGGAAAAGCTGGACTTCCCGGAAACTCAGATTCCGGTGCTTTAGACTCGTGGATGATATGGCAAATGCTTGGTCTCTACCCTGTCGCGACACAACCAATATATCTTATTGGTGCTCCATGGTTCGCAGACATTAGTATGGCTGTTGGTGACGGAAAGCGCCTTATTATAACTGCTCAAAATCTCAGCGACAGTAGCTATTATGTACAGAGCTTGATGGTAGATGGGCAATCGTGGAATCAAAGCTGGCTTTTCCACGACGATATCAAGAATGGAGGGAGTTTAGAGTTTATTCTTGGGAGTTCGCCGAGCATGTGGGATACGGGGATTCTCCCACCGAGTCCAGGACATGTAACTACTAGTAAGACTTTCTGACTAGATAGTCGAAGGTGAAGGAATACCAATAGGAGATCAACCGTAGTATAGTAATATCAAAGGAGATATCCACCTAGCCCCGAAATTACATTTTTATGTTTAAGTGGTCTGTCATTAATGGAATCCTTTGACCAGGGCTCACACGTAATTGGGTACTGTTGAGGTAGACTTCCTTGTTATAAAGCCCCATTTCATTGTCGCGTCCCAAAGTGCATCCTCAGATTTCAGTATTCGGCGTGATTCCCTCCCAGAACTGACATCTTACTCGCTGATCCGCAGGTATAGTCTCCATCCTCGTGTTGTTCGTCTCAATTACTACCCGTCTTTGCAGCATACCTTGCTGGAACATCTCCCAATCAGGCAGATTTGACCCCTGATCAATCCCATTAGGATTTAGATATCTCACAAAGTTTATCCAATAGTCCATAACGACTGGGATAACTGCTGCGTTGTAGGTATCGTAGGAGGTTCCATTCCCTTTCCCTGAGCCACTGGGTCCTACTCCCCAGATCGCCGGCGTTTCGGCTACGTGGGGGACCCCATACCCACTCTCGACAGTTTCGGCGTCGAGAACATTGTAGCGGTAGTTCCACACTTTCCTCGGGTCATAGTGTATGGCCATCGACTCTGAAATGTGCAGTCCAGGGCATGTTAAAGTGGCCTCTCCATAAGCAGCCGCCAAGCTTGGGAAGTAAGCTGCGTGTTGAGGAAATGGCGCCATTTTTGGATAAAGAGCGAGCATTGCAAGTAATTCTGAGGAGGTCATCCCAGGGTACTGAACTTTCATAAACGCCGAAAATTCTTGTGGAGTCGAAGCGTTGAAAACAAAGCCGGTTCCCTCGTCGGTGTCGTCTCCAATCATGAGCGGGACTTTAACAAACTTCCCTTGGCCGTACAAGCGGCTCGGAAAGTCTTGAATAATTACCCCGTCCACGCACGGTGAGTAAGGCCATAGAGGCGCCTGCGTTTGCCCGGGATAAGGGTATGCCAAGTTCGCCTTGGCCAAGGTCGCCAGCTCTGTTTCTCGAAGGCAAGAAAGTTGATCCAAGGCGTCTAAACATCCACTTGCATTGGCAAACTGGTCAAATTGGAACTCCAACTCCGGAACCTTCCTTTGGGTTGGGAAGAAAACAGATTCCCCAATGCCACCGATGAACAAATGATCGTCCTGTCCTCCATATGCTGCTAGATGTAATACCACGGAACCAGCGCCGGCCGAATCCCCATGGATTACAACATGTTTTGGATCTCCTCCAAACTTACTAACGTACTTTTGGGTCCACTCAAGTGCTTTTCGTTGATCCAAAAAACCGGCGTTCAAATCACCGTTCTTTCTGATTTTTTCACTTGCAAGGAAACCGAAAGGCCCCACTCTATAATTGAACTCCACAAGAACAAAATTACCGCTTGATCTTTTTATCAACTGTGTAGCGTTGTAGTTGGCGTCTCCATCAAAAGAATAACCTCCACCTTGGATAAAGAACCAAACCGGAAGACGCGACTGTGCAGTAGCATTTGAAGGCGCGTATACATTAACGAATAGGCAATCTTCATTTTCAGTTGAACTTGCAGTCGCTCCAACTGCAAGACATATAGCTCCCAACTTTTCTGAAGTTAGTATAGATTTCAGTAGCAAAATATTTCTTACCTGTGAAGCATCTTGCACTCCGGTTACGGGCACGGGATCAACGGGTGCTCTAAATCTCAAATCACCCAATGGCGGAGCAGCGAAACGCATTCCAAGCCATTGCTTGATACCGACTGGCAAATTCTGCCCCTGATATTTGGCATAGTCCAGATCCACTATTGTTGAAAGGTCGGCACGATTCTCTAGGAGTAAATGTGGGGTAGCTGCCACAAGTGAGCTGAGAACGAGAATGATTAACACTAGCAAATACATAATAGTGCAAGCGTCAAGAAGCACGTGAGTTTGAGCCCGTTTGTCGAAATATGGGATTTTGATTGCTTTTTATGCTCAAGGTTCACGTAGTACTTAGACCCATGGTTATGCTGTCCTCTCTTCGGCCTTCAATAATTTAGCTGAAATAAATGTACTTGAACTTGACACGAGCGTGATTGAGCCAAGGGAAAGTTTTTCCGAGTTTTCCGTTGTCGAAGTTGCCCGGGCGTATTAGCCTAATTTGAAGGAAGATTTGTAATAATTCTACACTCAGTACCTTAGACCAGACAAATTTTGGCTTTTAGACTTTAATCTCACAGTAACATTACATTGACTTTGATACTAATATCATAGTTGGGATTCAAATGCTCAGAGGGAAAACTCTCCGATTTCAGGGATATAATATCAAAGGTGCGGGGTAACCGAGGATGCGATGCGGGGTAATCGCTTTTGGCGTATTGAGGCATCGATGATTTACAAACCCGGCGCACTGCACAACGGAGACCATCTGATAAGGGTCATTTTCTATGTTCAGAAAAGGATCCTTTAAGGAGCGCAAAGATACAATCTTTACTTCGATGTTTATGCCACGAACGTGAGAGGTGCTTATTTTTCGCGCCCGGAAAATATATCTCCTTATCCAACTATACACAACCATCCCCTGTACACCAACCAAGCTCAGTCAAGTTGGCCACCATGTCATGTGCAAGAAGGTTGTGGAGAGTGGCCTCAGGATGGTAGCTATTCCCCAAAAAGCGGCTTGTCAACTTTAAACAAGTGTTGTTTTTATAGCTATACGAGGGCACGTCGTCGAGAAGTATACCAAAGAGGGCATGTGCGTCGTAAATGAGCATTTGACTCTTTAAAACATTGCACTGATTCGCGAATGCTTTTTTTTTGTATCTCGTGAGGTCACATCAAAATGATCTGCTCAGAATATCAGATGTATCTGGCAAAGAGCACATCGTTGAAAGTTTCAACGCCGCCGTTGAAGTTACTATTTTATCTTTTATATGATTTGTGGTCATAAAGTTCGATCCAGTGGCGGCATATTGACTGGGAAGAACTTCCTTGCCCTAGTATTATCAAGGTCATAAATATAGAATCTGTCCGATTCCCATTTTGGGTTTCCGTATATGTTGATATATATTAACACATGACTTTGTCTACAAGGCTGTTTGGTATTGCACCGCCACTGACCGCGAAGTTGTAGGTATATGAAAGAGTTATAGTAAGTTGAAGCAAGATACTCGACCCAGCTAGAACCTGCTGCAGTCGTTCGATGATCGTTGGTTTCTGATGGGGTCTAACTCTTTCGGCTGCGGTCCGTCGATATTGAACCGAATGGCGGTATGAGAATCGGCATTGGAGATTATTAGCGGAAGTTGACACCAAGCATAGTTGAAATTCTAGAAGCAGACTCACAAGGTAAATATTAGCTGGCGTCACTTGCCGGTGGTGCAAATTAGGCCACAACTTGGTAAGCTTGTAGTGGGACTATAGAAAGCCAGATTTTGGCCAGCTAAAGAAGGAAATACTGCGATTGAGGCTTAGCAGCAGTTCTCTTAAACTGACACTTCTGTATCAGCCGTTTTGGCACGAAGGTGGCTCACTTCCAAGCTGGTAATATCGATTCTGCCAGACTTGAAAGGGACACCTAGTCTAAAAGTGAATGTTCCTTTCATTGTCCCTTATTACTCGCTTGCTCTTTTGCCGTTGCGTTAATCAGCGAAGGCGTCTTTTTCCACTAAAGGCCCGTCAAAAGAGGGGCTTCCGCGCGGTCGGAACTACCCGCACCGGGCCAAATTATCGGAGAGTTAGCTTAGAGTTTTCTGACCTGAAGTGGTGAAACCCTGACCTTGACCGCATCTATGGCACGCCTCGATAAGTTAACTTGAAGGTTTATACTGGTTACGTCCCGCAAGCTCGCTCTATTTCTTCCCCACAATATGTCAATATGCCCCCACCCTGTCCACCTGTACCAGACACAGGCAGCACTACCTCCTCCCCTTTACCAGCACCAGAAGAACTCCTGTATCAAGGCTATTACGACCTTTCGTTTGATAAACTTCCCGAAATCCCCCGAAACGGGTGGGTGGCTGGTATTGGCCGCTGGAAGCCCGACGGTGGTGCCTTCACTAGTACAGCTGATGTAGAGCTGATATTGGCACCGAAGGATTACAAAAAGCAGTATAACTTGCGAGGGAAGCATGCCACCTTGTATTTTGACGACACAGGTTCCTTATGCATCAAGTCTCCCCCCGGAACAACAAGCTTCCTCGGCACTGAAGACTTCTCAGGATCACGTCTCGTTAGCACGAATTCTTAAATGGTCGGTTTTAACAATCTTATATATTACTTAGACTTCAAAATTGTATTAGAAGCAATATATTAATAAAGTGTACAATAATGTAGGGGTGGATATGAGAGTATATTGCATCCCTCAAATAGCGGTAATATAACCCAAAATCAAGAGTAAAGAGTCGAATAAGCATGCCTAATTAAAGAGGTGGCTAGAGGCTTATATATACAAAAAGAAGTGG
>QGMK01001087.1:0-13382 GCA_007825345.1 Lachnellula suecica
CGATGACGATCCTGTGGTTCCTGGATTGCGGTGCCAAGATTCGCGGTGCTGCACGTGATGAGGGGATATCTTTGTTTCGACTTCGTCTTTCCTTCCTTGCCAGAGGAACTTTCCTCGAGGGTCGTTCATGTTTCTACAAAACATTCGAAGCCCAATGTTACCGATATATCGAGCACGAGCTGGTCTAGTGACTACCTATGAGTTTATCAGTATCTAAGAGCAGTTTGAGGCGGTTTGGACTACAAGGTAGCCAATCGATCACTCGTCCGGAGTGTGTGGCACAATCTTTCGAATTTCATTTATAGTAGAAGTCTGCTCTTCTACGGTGCCTCTTCACCAACCCTTAGCTATTTTTGAATTGAAGATCATTGCTAGGCTACGGTCCATTTGGAGAACGGCTTCATGCACCCGGGTCCTTGATTTGTTTGTGAAATTGGCAGTACCCGGGCTATTCACGAACGCAGTTTATCTGATATGAGACTTGTATTGACACTGTAATTACAAATTAGGAAAACAAAGCCCTGTGCTTTATCAAGCTGAACTCAAGAACATCGAACCTCAACTTCTTCACCAGTCGCCTGCAGCGCTATTCCATGGAAGTTCGTGATCCTCAATCGAAGTGCACAAAAACTTATCCTTGTAAGTTCCAACACCAGCCTCGATGACAACTGAGCCCTCAGATCCATATCTAGTCAGCGCCAGATTATTCGCGAGTAATTCTTTCAAAGCCACAGAAGGTCGATCGTCCTGCCCTCCAAAGAAGGTTGGAGGCCACGTAGTTTGAATATTCCGGCACACACTTGCGCTCCAATCAAGCGAAGGGTCGTTCCATTCTCTGAGGGCTGCAAAGACCTTCTCATTGATCGATTTATCCAATCTTGCAGCCCAAAAAGTCTCCTTGAGTACCTGGGTGCGTTTCAAATTCAAGCGGACTTGAGCATCCGTGATAACACGTACAAGATCCGGAACATCATCAAAATTCGAGGAACAACCGGGTCGGCCAGAAACAACATGTACCAAAGCTTCTCGGAACAAAGCTGGGTGGTGTAGCTTATGAGCCATTTTCAGGATTTCCTCGCATTTATCTGATATCATATCGATCAACATTGGGCTTCGAAACAGGACGCCATCCATCGAGTCGGACACAGCGGGTACTGCACAATAGAAATCCGCCAATCGAACAACTCTCTCCAATTCACTCCAGACGTTGAGAATATATGGTTTGTGGTAAATGGCACACAAGAGCCTCTCAAATGCGATTATTTCTTGTCGTTTCTTCACAAATTTCACCAAGCTATCTCTTTGCTTCGCTGCCCCTTTGACCTAAAGTATATCAGCAAACCTGTTCATTGTTTAGAACCTGTGCGTACAAACCTTGACTTCTGTGCTTGTTTTGGTCTGACCACTGTTTTTCCCTGCCACCTCCAATCCCCACGTTCCATCAGAATCCTCCACTGAAACATATTCGTAACGAAAGGGAGCAGAGGGGGGAGCAGGCGTCTTTTCTGGCGAATCGAGAAACGTGCGGAAGAATGCGGAGTTGGCTTTCAGGACATCTGAGTGGACCAGAAACTCTTGTGCGAAGACTTGGATTCGGAGATCTAGCTTGGCGCGCGGATCCCGGGCAATGAATTTTATAGATGGTTTCGGGACCGTCTCAGGCTGGCCCTCAGCGGCTGTTTGGCTGGGTGAAGACATTGTTGCGAGGTAGGGTCATTGGTTTTGGAGGTTGTTGAAGAAGATGGAGGTATTGTCCAAAAGACGATGGCTTTTGAGCCCACTAGCTCGGCACGACTTTCTGGAAATTCACTTGAAATTGAGACGCCAAAGACTGTTTCGATTGAATATGTGTTAGAGGTTCAAAGTTAAGTTGGCAGATTTAATTCAATACTAATCAAGGAAGTGCTAATAGGACTCTAAGACCACCATCACCGTTGTTTCACCAATCAACAGCATCCCCATTACAAGGCAGATCACTCTCCTCAATCGAGGCACACAAAAACCTCATCTCATAAAGGCCCATTGCTGCCTCCATTGTCTGCGCATCAACTAAACCATACAAGACCAAGTTACTCGAAATCAGCGCCTTCAAAGAATCATGTGTCTTGACCAAAATCTCCGACCGAATGTATTTTTCGGCCGATACGCTTGAAGAAATACGCAGTGCCCGTTGGCGTATTGGGTTTTAGCATTGTGATGACATTGAGAAATGCCGCGGCTTTCGTTTGTAGCGCGAAGGATATCGTAGGTCACCTGGTGGGACTGGACCTCCAAGCGATTATGAGCCGCTGTGATAGCGTCGTAGACACTGGGATAGTCCTCAAAGGTCTTTTGGAGGTGGTTCTTGGGCCACTCAGCCCACATGGCTATCACATGAACTAGAGCTTCGCGGAATAAGCTCGGATAGTGGAGTTGGCAAGCGGTTTTGAGAATGGTGATGCTGGTGATTGAATTGAGCGTATCATTTCTGGGCTGCGGAGTAGGACGTTGTTGATTGAGGCAGAAAGTGCTGGGAGCGCGCAGTAGAAATCGGCTAAGCGAACAATGTCTCTGAGTTGAAAGATGGACCTGACCTCAAAAGACTGGCTGTATATGGCACGTAAAAGGCATTGGAATGCATCTGTCTCAAGAGATTGTTTTTGTTCCTTCTTCGAGGGCTGTGGCTTTATCAAAACCAGTGGTCTTGTGTTGGTCTAGACGAGTTAGCATCTACTTGGGAGCTTGGGGTCGCAGACAAACCTCGGAACTGCGTGCGTGTTCTGAGCTCGTGGTTGTACGGCCATTGCCATTGCCGCTACCCGCAACTTCTAACCCCCAAGTACCATCTTCATCTTATACGGAGACATATCCATAGCGGAAGAGGGCGGACGCAGGAGCAGGGGTCTTGTCAGGAGAGTCTAGGAACGTGTAGAAGAAAGCCGACTGCTGCTTCAAAAGAACCGAGTGCACGTGGAATTCCTGGCCAAATACTTCCAGCCGAACGTCAACATCTTTAGATTTGAATCGCGGAGCTTGGAAAATGACCGGTTGGCGGAAGATAGAAGGGAAGGGAGTAGATAAAGGCATCGCGGCGGACTCAAAGGTTGGGAAACACTATTTTGAGAAGGGCTAGTTGAAGGGTTGTTTTTCGAAGCAAATGAGGACACGGCGCAATGACTCCAAAGGACCAGGTTGGCCTGAAGACCTATTTACGTCATGTTGGGGTCTCTCGAAAGATTATTAGCTTTCACAGATGACTTGAGGGGTTCGTCTGATAGAAAACGTGCTGTATTCATTATCTTCCGAAAGTTAAGACATACAAACGAGGGTCTAGTCCTAGCGAGCCTTGCCAAAGTTGCCAATGCTGTAGGATGCATACATTTCAGACTTTGATCTGACTAGTCCACTATCGAGCATCTGGTCCCAGACTTTGTCATCTAATCAGATGATCGGTCATCCATGGCCAAGTCCCAAGGAAGTTCGCCATCTTCGATCTGGGCACACAAAAATTTATCCGACTCTGCAACTGTGTAATTATGATCAACCAGCGTGATGTTTATTTTCAGGAGTTCTTGCAATATTTCCTTCACTGACGAACAGGAATCCTGATCCCATGAGGCGAGGCGCTCGTATAGTGCTCTGAAATATTTTGCACCTCTGGTTGGAGGTAGTCCCGGGTCTAGCGAAACAGACGACTTCAACTCGTCGGTTACGAAGAGAAATATTCTGTCCTTCCGAGATACGCTAGCAAAGGTAATGTAAAGTACAATTGCAATCTGCATTGAGATTTTGCTGTATTCGGACTCAACGATAGTTTTGAGATCCGGATGAGCGTCGAGAACTTTCCGGTCGAATCTACAGTCCGCCCAACGGCTGACCGCATATACCAACGCCTCTCTGAATAGGAAAGGTTGACGTAACTCACGCGCAAGAATCAGGGCTTCGAGGGGATTCAAGTTTATTTCGCGCGGGAACCTCGGGCTACTGTACTTCGCACTATTTAGCGAGAGAGAGACAATAGAAATTGTTTGGTAGAGATGAGCTAGTCGAGAAATGTCGGAGAGTTCTTGCAGAGACTTGACAGGGTATGGCGTGTCGTACATGGCGCAAAGAAGTTTTTCGAACGCTGCTTCTTCTGCTGGCTTGCTCAGTCCATTTTTCAACTCTTTTGCTTCCGTGGTTGACATTTCCTAGTAAGCGTGAGAACATGCCCAGAGACCTCCAGAGAAAATCCATCCGTACCTTGCCTTGTTCCAAGCGCCACGCTCCCTCATCGTCTACCACAGAGACATATTCGTAGCATATGTGCGAGGCAGTAGTGCCAGATGCGTTGGAGGAGACGAGATTTTCTCGAAAGAACCCGGAATCATGTCTGAGAATGGCCGAGTGGACGTGGAATTCGCGATCGAAGACGACGATTCGGACATCAGGCTCTGTACCGGGAGATTCGAAGATGGTTGGCTCTCGAATGGGAGGCATCGTGGAGGTGTTTGCCGTTGAGGTGTTTGCTGGTGAAGTACCTGCTGGCGATCTGCTTGCTTCAGATTCGTGACCTACTTAAACCATGCGTGTTATTTCTGAGGTGCCAAACTCAAGAGTCAAGAAGAGCCGGACTTGAAATTTTTTGAGGTCGTAAGGTGTGAAACTCAAACACATCTTAAGTCGCTCCTGCCCAATTCCCCAGCCCTACAGTAGCTTCACCCGAATTCACGTTACACAAGCTCCAGGACAGCTAGCTGCCCTACGGCAAAAGAGAACAAGCCTTCATGCGAGCTGCAAAATACTACATTTTGAACAGGACTAGTACAATGAAGTAGAACAAGATAAAATGAAACCGGAGAAATATTTCGTAGAGATAATGAGAGGTCAAAGGGGGTGATGTCGTCCTAAGCCCCTGCCAATTACCCCAGCTTACGTAATGAACGCGGGGTTTCAACATTAGCTTTCTCTACAGTATTCACGAGCATCAATATTTGACTCGTGTCTTGAAATTGAGATGAACTTTGTGCCTAGTGTACCTACTACTCTCCTTCTTTCACCATACACAATTGCGAGGGGAAAACACCCTGTAAATACCATATCCAGGACGAAGATCCAGATCCGAAGGCCGAGCTCAAGTTTGCAGGGCAATCTGTAAGCTACCATGGAATCATCTAACGCCCAAATCCAACAGTTTCAAGGAAGGTCAAGATTAATCCTTGGGACCAGGTGCCCCATCAATCCTCCAGACCAAACTCGAAAGATATCGTAAAGTGAAAGGAAACATATCGTCATACAAACATAAAGAGGAACTAACTCCAACACACAGCCCAAGCCAGGCCATCTACCTCTTCGGATGCAACAGCAGGATGCCCAAGCCAAGCTTGAGTCTCAACTGCCAATAGCAACAGCAATGTTCCGAAATCAAGGTTGAGTCATTGCAGTCTTCAGCTCCAAAGGAGCAACACAAGGATCCTTCGAGAAAGTAGTCTGCAGACCCGCCCAAATAGCAACGACATTCCTATCAGAAACTCCAACACCACTGGCCATATCATCCAACTTCTTCTTGACCTTAATAGACGCCGAAACATCCGAGAAGACAATCGTCGCATTGCCACCATTGTACAGCCAAATCAGCTGGATCATCTCCGGCGCCACAATCTTCTCACAGAAAGCCTTCAACTCCTTCTCCTTGATCATGAAGAAAAACCTGGACTTGACGAGCGTGAGACGTCGGCTGGCGTAGGTAGGAGGGCCCATGGCCTTGAGAGTTGTGTCCATAGGGAAAGGATCGCCGCGGATGGCGTCGACGACGAACTTGAATCGGCCGGGGCGGCTGTCTGCGCGCTCCTTGCAGAGTACGGAGTAAAATGCCTCCGCATCAGCAGCATTTTGAAAGACGACGCCTACGAAACGCTTTCCCTTTGCTTCATCGAGACCGAAGTTGATGCTGCGCAGTGGTCCTTCTAGGACGGCATCGGAGACTTCTGTGAGAGTCATGTTCATCGGCATGTCTAGGAGGAAGACAACACGTGCCTGGTCAACCAGAGGTTCGTCGCTGTTGTTAGAAGCGCTGGAAATGCGACCGGCGGGTCTGATTCGGGGGCCGTTAGAAGATCTGGCTGGTGGATGTAGATTGATGATTTCTGAATCGGGATTCGCCGTGAGTGCGATGTTTGCCCATGAATGTACCGGTGTAGTCGGCTGCTTTTGTTGGGTTCGGCCTGGAGGACTGGTAAAAGAGTCGTCGTCTTGACTCATGGAAGAAGCGGCACTGGACGTGTCAGCTTCCAGTGCTGGCTCTTGGAGCGAGAGGCTTTGAAGCGAGGGATCTTCAGATTGATCCGGCGGGTGACTGTGAACGCCCATATCAGATGGAGACTGTTGGCCTTCTGCGGTCTGTGGTCGACGATACACAATCGTCTCACTTGCAGAGTAGCATGCGCGCAGTTTAAAGACAGACTTCTCCTCTGTGCCGTCACTTTTTGGCTGGTACATGGTGACTGTCATGCCATGGATCTTATTCAAGACTTTCGCCGTCTCCTCCCGGGTCGTCATGATCAGCCATCGGAACGTTGCTTCAGATACAATGTCGACAACAGTGACCGTTCTCTCGATCTCGCCCCATTCGCGAGCCCACTCGACGAAATGTTTGCAGTCGCAAGCCATCGCGAAGCCTGCAACATAAATTGCGCGTCCTTCTTCGTGTTGCTGCTTGTAATGCAGTGGAATGCGCGGGATGACGGTGTCTGGAGTGTGGTTTGCCCAGGAGAGCCAGGCGTCTTCGTAGCCTTTGAATGCGGCGTCAATTTCGTCTTGTGGGAATGAGCCTCGGACGCCGGCCATCATATGCTGTTTGAACCCTATCAGAGTGAGGTCCTCCATTTTGCGGTTTTGGAAAACTCCAGAGTCGGTTTGGGTGGGGTTCGTTCACAGCTTCTTGTTGACGTTGTGCCTGCGAGCGTTTGTATCACGACAACTTGAAGGGAAGACGTAAATTTCGTAGCGTTGATACCTTTTTCTAAAGATAAGTTAGCGCTGGCTCTTGATTTACCACATTCACTGGAACAATACTATGGTCAACGAATGGGCGAACAGAAAGCCAAAGAAGTGAATCGAAGATCGAGTCACCCAGGATCCCCAGCTTTCCGAGCCAATTTTGGACGAAAGTAAAGTAACTTACAAAATGTAAACTTGTACTTTTCAAGAAGTAGTATAGAAGCAATGAAGCAACTTAACGAACCCGTTGCTGAAGATCAGCGCTCTGGCGGGGTATATATCACAAACAGCCTCTCGCACTCAGAAGACGCGTCTAAGCTAGTCGAGCGGTGGCGTTAATCACGTTGACACGTTTCCTTGCAAAAAGCTCAATTTACTGCACGTTCCCGAAACAGCGTGCAAAGCGGTCTGCAAAAGCAAGGGTTGCAGATTGCCGCTTGACTCCACTCCGCCTTGGCTAAGTGGAAGAGCCTATGGGCTTTGAACTTGGAATAGGCAGCAGTTTGCTTTGTTTGCTTTGTTTGCTTTTTGAATCTTTCAAGAGTTTGTTATCTGAAAAGCGCGGTGGGAGATGTTGAATAGAGGGGTGTTGTGAATTGCTTCTTTTAAGAACCGTGCGTCTGACCTCTGCGCGGAAACTAAGGCTACCGTTCTGCTTTTCTTTGAGAGCTGGTATCGTGTGACTCGTTCATTGCGGCTTGGTACTTCTGTCTTATTGCACGTACAATTTTCCTGGCCGGGAAGTATATTGTGAGGTGAGCCTCAACTAGAACTCTCTTATTTTGGCATCCAATTATACCCCAGATCGAGCAGCAAATCAACTTCACTTCTTATTAACTTTTAAATATGGGGAATAATGCTTCCAAGACCGCCAAGCCCGATTTCCGTAGGCTGCCCAAAAAATTCCGGTGTATTAAATCCCGACCAGCAAACGCATTTGCCTATTTTCTTAGGCTTCCAGTTGAGCTACGTCTGAAAATCTGGGGATATCATCTGGAGATCCCACTAGCTATCCTAGCCAAGGTCGAATTGAATAACGGGCCAAGGACGAAACAAGTCAGGTTCCTCAAAAAAGCACCCGCTCTCCTTAGTACTTGGTAAATATTATGATAGCAATCTATGAGCTTCCGGAATATGAAAGCACCATCTAACTTTCACGCGCAGCCTAGAGTCCAGAACAGAGATCTTGAAAATGTACTGTTTCGAAAGTGTATACTTTGATGACCTTTTGATGGGGTATTGCTCTGGCCTGGAATTCCCATCAAAGTGGACGCACTGGTACAGTCTGCACTGGCAGCTTAATGCGTCCGAGCGCAGCTATCTTAAGTTCATCGATTACATGGAGCACGGCAGCCGAAAGTTCCTCGTTTTTTCCATAGAGTTGATGTGACTATCGTGGACTCGGGACATATAAGCAGTAGTTACAGAATTTGAATACGAGGACAAACGGTGTTTGTGGTAGTAGCAAGACAAGCTTCATAGGAGTGTGAAGACGGTATTGAAGAGGGCTGATACGGAGGAATAATGCGTTGCTATTCTGATCTCAGTTTATTAATTTCAGATGAAGCGCCTCTCCTTCCAAGATTATCCGATCGTTGACCAAAGTTCCTCCGGATTTTCAACTTTACCAAGCCTCTAGTTCCGCAAATCCCCAGACCCAGCACTAAATATTACCCTTGTTTAGTATCCAAATTCCAAGGACCGATGTTAATTTTCGGCCTAAGTACTTCTTGCAGATTGGACTTTCAAAAAAAAGGCATGCAATCAGTTATTAATTCTTAAGTGAATCCTCAGTTGTCAAATTTCTACCAAAGTGGCAAGGAGACTATAGTTGACCCGTCAAGCGGCTCCGAGGTAACCCGCGGGTCCCTCGACAACAAACACCAACTCAAGCAACTGATCAACACCTCTTCCTCTTGTCTTCACGATGGGCACTTTTGTATCCAAACTCGTGAAAATGCTATTTCCTAGGCTGCGGGAAAATCCCCAGTTTGACACATTCCCACCGGTACCAGCAACGACATTTACTTGTTTCCCGAGACTACCAGTTGAGCTACGCCTCAAAATCTGGAATTTTCATCTGGAGGTTCCACGAAAAGTAATGGTCGTAATGCTTCACCCTGATGTTCGTGCAAAGATTCATTTCAAACTACTTGGAGGACAACCCGCTGTTCTGCGCACTTGGTAAGTACTCCAAAGCTTCACCAATGCTGAGGCCATTAGCTAAGATATACACGCAGTCTAGAGTCCAGAGCCGAGGCCTTGAACTTCTACTACCTTGCCTTTGATGGGCGCATCTACCTCCATCCTCACATCGACAGGCTATTCGTACGAACGCCGCTATCGGCGCAAACCCCCCTGGTTGCTCACCTTCAACTTGCGCACCTCCAAAGCCGTGTAACTCACCTCGTCAAGAACAACGGCCAGAAATATCGCGCTGTGTGGAATTACATCCGTCGCTTCGTGGAGCCTGCAGGTGTCTCCGTTGTCGATGAGGGGCTTGAGGGGTCGTGGAGTGAGATTGAATACCAAGAGTTAACGCAATTGCATTGACGACGGGGGGATGAGCTTCTCGGGAGCGAACTGTAAAGACTGGACAGTATTATCTTGAGGACTGCAGGAATATAGGTATCGAAGCTTTGGATGCTGGTTGATTTTCTGGACCCAGGCAATAATATGGCAATGAACGAAGACCTTTTTTCTCGAGATATGTTCCACTTAATGAGCAGATTTCGATTGTGCCATACTTCAAAACCCTCAAGTGCCAATAAACTAAATTGTATGCAGCTCTTGCTAAGTATTCGAATCATGCCATTCCTTCTGGACCTACCACGTCAATCAAAGCTACAAACATTCGCCATGAACATCTTGCTTGTTATTATCCGATAGAGTTTTCTCAGACGAAATCGCTCTAGTAATCAATTCCACAGGCTCAAGGCTGGCGGAAGGTGAATCCTTAGCTGTCAAGTTGAAATTTGCGAATATTTCCCCGAGCGTCTGCTGTATTGAAGGCTCCTCTTCCTTCCACCAAAACGAAATACAACAGCAACCAGCCCACCAACAGAACCCAAATTCCTCTCAAACATGGAGTCTATTTTTCCAAACCCGAAGAGACCTTCACGTGTTTCCCCCGGCTGGCAGTTGAGCTCCGTCTAAAGATATGGAATACGCACCTTAAGATCCCACAGGATATTCAAGCCAGAGTTATCATCACCAAGGATAGTGCAGAGCTCAAGTACTCGCTCATCGGAGAATCACCTGCCCTCCTAGGTACTTGGTAAGCGTTCTCAAATGCCGGCGGCTTCCGGGATCTGCATATTGGCTTCGAGCTTCAGCTCCGTCTACTGTTACTTGCTAACGTGTATTGATAGCCTGGAATCTAGGACCGAAGCCTTGAAAGCTTACTTTCTCGCCTCCAAACCCAAGAATAACCCAACTGGCCAGATTTACTTCAACCCCCTTGTCGATACTATCTTCCTGCATTTCACAAAATGCCTGTCTAGTGAACGCTATATTATTCACCTATACAGAAACCTCCTTCACATGCTGCGAAAAGCGCGCGAGTCGAGAAGAGGATCTTTTATCTATGCCCATTTGCTATCTGGGTCCGATGCTATCGACGGTTCCGGCCCTTGGGGAGATGTCAAATTCCTTGAAGTCGGTTTGCCGATGCCTTGTGTCGATCCCCAATTTTCTATGGAAAGAGAGTTCCCTTGGAAAGAAAAAATTATCTCATTCAAGGCGAGCGCTGCGAGGAACCAGGCGGACGTCACAGATTTTGTTGAAAGTGATGAACTTGTTGCTGAGCTTGAGGTGGACACGAATGCGGCGTTAGTGAAGAAGTTTGGCAAGCTCGGTTTGCCGCCCGACTGCCTAGCCCCAGCTGTCTCGCCCTGGCTGTCCTCTTGGGGCGCTGGGGTGTTTGAGGCGAAGCGGTGGGACTCTACATGGGAATGTTTGGGCGAGAAAACTATTCCAGATACTATGAGGAGATCTGAATACTAGAACGCTGAGCAAGCCATTGAATACTGATATCCATCATCTTTCTGACAATGCTTCTGCACTCTGACATCCCCATGTTCTGGCCGTTTTCTTCTTATGCTATCTTTCTCATCTCTCTAAGGTCTATTCCACTCTTCGAATCAAAAAATTGAAATCCCCTTCAAAACATCAACTGCAGATTTGGACCGTCAGCATTGACTATCCACCTACATTGACAATATTTTATTTGGTTGGATTTGAGCGGCAGACGTCAGAATGGGCATAAAAACTGGGGAGTACTACAGTTCAATGAATAGTGGTGGTGGTAGTTTCGACCTGGAGAGCCCGCTGCCCACCACGAGGAGACGGCTGATGCAGAATGAGCTTGGACTAGGAAACGTTCGGTAGGTGAGAGCTTTTCACAAGCTCCTCTTGCCCGAAACAGTACTTCCTCAAGTTCAATCTCAATGTACCCTGTGTGTTTCTCGAAACTTGTGCTCTATCAGAAGAAAGATCTCCCAGAAATCCCCCGATCATACAATTTTCTGTCGTAACCCCAACAATATTCATCTCCGCGCCGTCGCATTCTTACTTATTCCATGCTGCGAGACTTTGCACAGTTATATACTCCAGGCAACTCCAGAAATCATCCAGCTAACCAGTTACACTAACGCGAATTATGCACCCGCTTGCCCCACCACGTCCTATAAATCACGTAAACATTAGTATTATCAGCATCCTATGACAAATTGAAATACTTACAGTCCAAGATAGAGCAGTCTGTTCCTTAATAATAGTTGAATCAAAACCTGGTACGTTGAGCAACATAGTGGAAGTGCATGGAGCATAAGTTTGGTTTCCAGCAACGTCACATACAAGGTTCATATACGGAGTTGTCCACATGACCACACCTAAGAGAGTTATTTTAAAAAAGCATAATATCAAATGATCCTGAAGGGACTGATCTTACCATATTCATACCTGTTCATGCCGTCGCGAGGTTCAAAGTAATGGTTGTCCAACAGTACGGTCGATGAACCATGGGCGTTGAAAACCCTCATGCTAGAATAGCCCTATGCATATACTTCCTCCACTGGTATTACAGGATCGTACACAAACATCCACAGGCTTGGACTGCCTAGTTGGGGGTCTGTTTGAGCGGTAGTGTTGTCTAAGCTCTCGTCAGCTCTCCTGTTCCAGTAATATTTCGGTTCTTGACCCGGTACAGACTTACAATTGAACCTGAACTTTATCGTCATTACATTTGCCCGAGTGATGAGGTTTTCGTTTGGTAGAAGAGAGAGACTTCTTTTTTTATCACCGCCATTTTGATCCAAAAAGTTGGGCAAGACACGAGGGACCCAACTATCGTTACAGTTGCATGAAGCTGTGCTGAGCACCTCTTCTTTGGTGAGAGAATTGCACATT
Source organism: Lachnellula suecica (assembly GCA_007825345.1). Classification (NCBI taxonomy): domain Eukaryota; kingdom Fungi; phylum Ascomycota; class Leotiomycetes; order Helotiales; family Lachnaceae; genus Lachnellula; species Lachnellula suecica. The sequence goes on from QGMK01001087.1 coordinate 12,367, forward strand.
GGTGCTTTTTGGTCTTGTGCACCAATGTAACATGTCCATGGTTGCTCGTCGAGTATGGTGGCTTGGTAATGAGCATGGTCCTGGATAATATACATTGCAGGAAAGCGGAATGAAGGCTGTATTTAGATATCAACACTCGCCTGAATGATTTGACATCCTAGGGAGGGGAGAGGAAGTGTTACAATTTGTTCTTGCCTAGTCTGTAGAACCCATAAGTTCAACCCTTGGTACCATAGACGCTCGTATAAAATAGTCATCGTCACCACTGTTAAAACAAACACAAGGCTTGTATTGACTAGGTTTCGGTGATATTTTCGATTTCCTGTTTGAATGTTAAGAGTCGATCTAAGGCCTCTGAATTTGCTCAACTTACTATGATAAATTGCATCGCGCAAGTTAAGGATTACTAAAGTAATAAAGATACTCGAATTGACCACCACTATCGTGATCCGCATCCATGGCTTTGGATAGCCAACTGCAAAGCCTCCAAATATCAGAAAAACCACGAAGAGGGCTGTAGACCAGAATATGGTGGATGCTCGTGGCGTGCAGTCCTCGTTGTGGTCGATGTATAAAAGCAAGCGACGATATATTCCTCTTGCTGACTTCTGAACCTTCTGAACTAGTGTCGTAGATAGTCTTGGCAGTACAGAACTTATTTGACCGTTTGTAGGCGTCTTAATTGCCATTTTAGCCATTATTTGAGCTTTGTCTCAGTGGATTTCTTTCATGCATAGCATTCTGACCTTTTTGATTGATTGATTGATTTAGTCTTAGAATACCGAGCCGCTAAATGCAGCTATAAAGCACGATTAAATCGATTTAATATAAGCTTTTAAAGCCCCCTTTATCTTTTTTATTAACTGCTAATAAAGCATATATATATATAATTGATTTAAGACTTGCTTTTTCTACTTTTCTTTATCTTTAGCTTTATTTAATTATATTTTCTTTATTAATTTAAAAATTATTTTATATTTTTAATATATATAATTAAAATATAAATTATAAATTAT
>QGMK01001088.1:0-13376 GCA_007825345.1 Lachnellula suecica
AGGATGGAATGGTAGATTTGTAGATAGGTGGCTTATAGATTTTAATTCATATACCTCCGCTTCTACTTTTTGCTTGGCTTTTTTATAGTGCCGTCTGAGGAGTGCAAGGGGTTAGTGGTGTGTGAGGAGATGGTTGAGGGTCTTTTGGTGAGAACATTGCTATGTTTTCCTGGAAGACGGGGTCTGCTGGTTGTAAATGAACTATTTTTAGGTGCGTATAAAACGAGGGGCACGCACCAGCCAGGGGTTTCGCGATCTAGTGAATATCTCATGTACGGCGGAAAGGGGGGTTGGCTGGAGCTTTGGGGTGCCCCTGTGATCCCCTACCAGCTTGCATGGTTATTGCAGACGAAAGCTTTTTCCTCAATCACGTTTTTTTCAATAGATTTTTCGTTTAGTATGTATTGTTGAGATACAATTGGGAACACAAACTCAATTCCGAAAGTAGAAGTATGTCAAGATCGCCAAAAATACCATGCTTGGAAAACTTTCAGCGGCAACAATTGGTGAATATAGCCCGCAAATTCAGTGGTGCTACTGCCAAGAAGCCCTATAAAATCAGCGAGCTTCCTCACTAATTTCTAGACTCTAGCGACTCAACCCCCGCAAGACAGTGACCGAACGGTAAAAGCAAGTGATAGAACTCCGAGTACTCCACGCTTAACGTGTGTAAATCAAAAGACAATATAGTCAGCTGGTCAAGTCAGCTCATGTACTTAAAAAGGGAGACGCTCTGCTCATTACTCACCACAATCTAAACGCTGCAAAGCGTTGGGTATCACAAATCCCATTCTAAATCAGAATCCGCAAAGTCAGGGTAGCACTTCTTAACCCAGTCCCTCGCCTTCTGCCTGCCGACATCTCGGACCATGATCTTATACTTCTGGGCAAACTGCTCCAGAGTGACAATCTTATCCTTGGCGTCAGGTGCAGGCGTAGCAACTTCTTCTCCGGCATCAACTTCAGGAGCGCTCTCCTCAGCCGAGCTTTCCTTCCACCACTTTTCGTTCGAAGCGGCGGCTTGCTTCATATGCGCTTGCACTTGTGAGTCCGAGGTATTCTGTCTCCGCAACTCCGACCAGGCCTCCAGATTAGCCTCCCTTGCCTCATCGTAGCACTTATTGGCCCAGTCCTTGGCAATACGAGCCTCTTCTTCCCTGATGGCTCTCACTTCAAGCGACTCAGCAGCGGGGCCCCCATTTTGGAGCTCCTTGAGCTTCTGGACGCAGTAGTCGTGGAACTGCTTGTGGTCGTCGCCACGTTTTCTCAGAGCTTCTGCGTTGTCATAGTGAGTTTGGGCTCGCTGCCCAGCTACCTGGGGGTACTTGTTGAGGTCTCGCATTACGCGGGTTATTTCGTCGCTGGCCCTCTTCCAGGCGGTTTTCATGGCACGCAAAGCGTGCTCCTGCGCGGCTTGAATTCGGTCTTCGAGGTTCGTATTCTTGAGCAGAACAGTTTCGAGTTTCGCTTCGAGTTCGGCGGCAGATTTTTTCTCGGCCTCTGCTGCTGCGTTTTGCTTCGGCTGCTTGACCTCAGTCTCTGGTGAAATTGGTTGAGTTCGAGAGTTTTTGGCCTTCTGCAAAATATCTTTTATCTGCTTGATTCGAGCCTCTGTAAATTCCGACTTGCGTTCCGCTTCTTTGACCTTGTCTGCGTTGGATTTGGCTTCTTCCTCGTGCTCAGCGATCGTCTTTTCTGCTTCCTCCAGCTCGTCTGTTAGGTCTAAGCTCCATTGAACAACCTCGTGCAAGAACTGGAGAAGTTCAGGGCATGTGGCTTTATAGTGCTTGATCTGTTCTTCGTACTCCTTCGGAGCATCAATGTACCTATTGAACGTTTCATTGACTTTAGCCTCGAGCTTTTCTGCTCGTTCTGCTTCTCTTTCTTTCAACTCTTCTTGAATGATTGATTCGATGGCTTCTGGGCAAAGGTTTTCAGCCTTTTCGATAACTTTTTCGTCTATCAGTTCCTTTTCAGCGAGGACTTCTTGGCGCAGCAAGACGAGTTCTTTTTCCGCGAGGGCACGATATGTCTCTAACGCGGCGGCTCTCGATGATGCTTTATCTGCCCTCTTCTCGGCTGCGATGGCTTGGGCTTGATATTGTCTAGCACAACGACGAAGAGCCTCGATATCAGTTCCCATGATAGCTTTCTCTCTAGCACTGTCAATTGCGTCCCTGGCGCGTTTCAACTCAGCAACTTCTCTCTCCGCCAAAGCAGCCCTCGAGCTTTCTTTGACTCCTTCTCCTGCCATGTGGCGAAGGTGCGTTTCATAGATCTCAAACCGGTGCTTAATCATCTCTGCCGCCGATGACCCGTCGAGTTGGTGGCTGTTTTTACAGCGAATCAGTTCCACTTTACATTGTTGGTAGATTTCCGTGAATTTGTTTGGAACCACGGTGCCTTGTTCTTTTTGATATTGAGCAAGTCTTGCGTTGTTCTCGGTAACATAATCCAGCTGCACGGAGGACATCGCCACTTTCATGGGTTCTTCGTAAAAGCACTGCTCCAAAGGTACCATCCTAATCTTGACGGCAAGGATCTCTTGTAGGCGTTCATTGGAGTTGGCGATGAGGCAGTTCACAAGTTCAGACTTCTCAAGCTTCTCCTTGAGCTCAGCTACCTCGCCTTGGAATGGACCATGTTCTTTAGGCTTCTCTTTATATTCAGCAGTTTCTGTCTTGGGATTAGCAAGGGCGTCCTGGAGACTCTTACGAGCGAGGTCGAGCTCTTCCTGGAGTTGGCGACTTTTTTGCTCAAATTTCCAGTTTGCTTCACTAGCTTCTAGCCTCACTTTCGCAAGCTCATTCTGGTGTTTGTCTTTCAGATCATCAATCACCGCCGCGGAGTCCTTCAATTTCTGCCGGTATTCTGTAACCACTCGGTACCGGTCGGCATCCCAGTCTTTTTTTACCTGATTGCACCTTGCGTCCGATCGCAGCCGCTCGGCGTCGTTGAATCCCCGTGCACCTCTCAGCTCCTGTTGAAGCATTAAGATTGTCTTCTCCCGTCCCTTATTTGATTTCTCGAGATCCACATTCATGGCGGAAAGCTTCGCATTGATTTCGTGCATCTCGTGCCACTGGCTGGCTCGCTTTTCCAATGTCTCGCCCTCCCGACGTCGTTGGTCGAGTTCCTTCTCAGCAGCTAGCCTTTGCGCGTGGAGTCTTTTGCAGGTCTCCTCGAGAAGGGACACATATCGAGCCGATGCCTCTTTGTCACTGATAGTATCTTTGAGCTTTTGTGAGATCTGCTTGATCTTTGAGCTTTGATCGACCGCCTGGCTCTGGAGAGTTTCAACATCGCTCCGGAGGAATTTGATGAGCGCTTCCATGATTGGAACATCGTCACCGAATTGATCGACAATCTGTCTGGCCTTATCTCGAAGCTGGTTATCAATATCCTCAGGGTTCGAGTCATTGGAGACAGTGATGCTGTCCATCATAGCCAAGAGCTCTTCGGTGATGGTTTGGACCTTGCATCGCCGCTGCTCACGCTTTGCGTCTGGTTGTAGATTGAGATATTCATCGGTCGCTTTCGGGGCACGGCTAGGTTGAGGAGCTGCTTCTTCGGTCGGTACGCCATCTTCGGTCGGCAGGCCATCCTTTGCGGTTGCAGCTTGATATGTGGAGAGTTCGTCGTCGGAGAGCATGTCGTAGGAGGAGTCGGAGCGGGCGTCACTGTTGTCTAAGGCAACATCGACGAAATGAACCCCGAGTCCAGAGTCTGGGGCAGCCATCTCTCAGAATTTTGTGTTGGGAGTATCGCGTTTGCGTTGTTCTGTCAGAAGTTGCGATGGGTTTAGATATGTTCTGGGGTGAGAAGAAAATTTAAGAAATATACACATATTGTGGGCGCGCTCACTTAGACTCGGCTACTACTGAGTCCAGCCCATCCAAACAAAAGGCTGGGTCTCAATCTAAGTAATTGTGAAGACGTAAGTACCATTGTTTCGCGATATGTGACGCAGTGACCCAGGAAACTTTCGAGCGCTAAAGAGACGGTTCGAAGCGGGTTCCACTGTAGCTGTCAAAATGGCGGGGAGAACCGTTGGAACGTACATGAACTTGCGAACGTGAATGCCCACAGAAGGTATGGAAGTCTTGAATTTGAAGTCCTCGGTGTCCCCAAAATTTCATTGCGAGAGTGTTCCGACCTTCGCAAACGGCACGCGCTTGGCGACCAGAAGAAGAATATGAACATCTCGCTCAAAGAAAAAGTAGAAAAAATTGAGGTAAACTAAGCATATGACTTGTACATTCTGGAACCTATCTGCATCGCTCCTGACAGAAGTATGATACACTTGTACAAGTCCGGCCCCAGTGACACTTGCCCCGGCCCCCAATGGCTACAACCATATCACCTTGACAATATAATGACGAAAAGATGAGATCGTACCTAACATCAGATTCAAGACTTTCAATTGAAGCGCGTGTCTTGAGTCAATAATGCAAGATGGCTCCGAATAGAACAACATATATGAAGGAGGAGAGGAGCGAGGACGACGTCGTTGACGGTTTAAAAGTCCCCATCATGCGATTGGCTGCAATCCCTGCATTCGCTTTCGCGGAGGGTGGACTTGCCGCATTCGGAAAGTGGGCTGCATGTCCCATCTTGAGAAGCATCGAATAGAAGTGACTCATGAAGAAGACACAATTTTGTGTACAAAAGAAGCTGTATACTTTGTTTGGAGTTTGAATGGTCTTACGATATATCTGAAAAGCATCACCGCCGAATACGCTTCATCACCGTCAAGATGTCCGACTCGGAATCCTACCCCAAGCTTCCCCGCAATACGGTCAATCGATACGGCAAACCACGCGGTAGGTGCTCTCAATTAATAGTAGTACTCTGGGTATATCCAGAAATAACATGTAGTTCTACGTCCTCGGGTTGAATACCAACTCAGGCCCCTCAGCATTCTCTTCGTTTGATCAGATCAAACACGAACTCACTCACTCTTCTCACCCTCCTACAACATCTCACATTACTAACAGCCCCCAGGAAAATATGACTACACAACCATCCACAGCATCGTAAACAGCACCCCAATCCTCCACATCTCCTTCCCCACTCCCTCCGCTTCAGACCCTTTCCCCGCCATTCTCCCCATGGTAAGACAACTTCTTGGAGGAAAATTGGCTTCTTCCGGGTATTTTACTCGGAGTTGAAACAGTTCTACTCCTAAAACAATCACTTCCAATTTACTCCCGGTTCTACTCCTCCATGTTCCTAAAGAGGCAATACTGACTCCGAGATCTTGACCTACAGCTCGGCTTCATGGGCTCCTTCGCCACGCCAAGCTCCCCCTTATCCGCACCCCTAGACCTCTATCTGCACGGCTACATCTCGTCGCGGCTCATGCGTCTGGGGTCTTCTCCCGGACATGGAGAGGAGGAGGGTTTTCCTCTGACGATTGCGGCTACGCATATGGATGGTCTGGTGTTGGCGCTTACGCCGAATCATCATAGTTATAATTATAGGAGTGCGGTGTTGCATGGGTATGCGACGGCTGTGGAGGGGGTGGAGGAGAAGTTGTGGGCTATGGAAAGGATTACCGATAATGTTAGTTTTATTTCACTATCTCTCATCCCAGTAAATTCTTGGCTGGAAGTGTTCAAGTGCTGAGGAAATGTTACATAAAGGTGGTAGCCAACCGCTGGGAAAACACACGCATTCCGCCTACAAAGACGGAAATGACTAGCACGCAGATCTTGAAAGTGAGGATTGTGGATGCGTCTGCTAAGGTGAGGGCCGGTGGGCCGAGTGATGATAGGGCAGATATGAAGAATGAGGAGTTGAGGGCTAAGACGTGGGTTGGGGTTGTGCCGACTTGGACTGCGTTTGGGCAGCCGGTGGCTAGTGCTGAGAATAGGGTTAAGGAGGTGCCGGGGTATTTGAAGGAGTATTTGGAGGGGAAGAATAAGGAGGGGAGGAGCAATGCCGAAAATGCTGTTTTGGGGGTGAAGTGAAGCGAGCTGATTATGAATGTGGAGGATTCTATGAGAGATTGAGCGTGGGGAGTGAAATACACAAAACATTGACTTTTATTCGCTGCTACTGTATGTACAGCTTCTGGTATCTAACGAATATTATGAATATTACTTCATGTTCCACTTTTGCGAATTCTCCTTCTCCTCAGAGTCAAACTTCCAAGTCATGCCAACAGTAAGAGCGCGCGAGTTGTCTACTGGGACAGCATATTCAAGCTCACCACTCAGCTCTTGTCCCTCCTTCGTGCTTTCGGGCTTTGCTTTCGTGTTGTCGATAAGCATGACGCCTTGCTTCCAGTGGGTAGCCGTGCCATTTGGACCAGTAGTAAACGCATTTCCTTTCTTGCCAGATTTAGCCCATTCCTCGGCCTTGGCGTCTTGAGGCACAGCGTCTTCTCTCGAAGGCATAAAGAAGGAATCGAACCAGATGATGAAGCCATCCAACGCATCAATATCCTGCTTGAGCTTGCCTTGCCACTTGCGCTTGAAGACAAGGTCTTTGACGGTCGTGGTGTGAAGGCTAAGTTGCAGGAACGGGAAAGGGTCCGCACAGACGGTGCTGGCTGGCATGTGCAGAACCTGGGCATCGTCGTGGATACCTGCTTGCATAGCCTTCATGTCGAATCCATACACGTCTCTCCAGAAAGCGATGTGATCTGAGATGTAATCCGGATCCGCGATGGGGGCAACCCACATGTTCATGTGACTCGGCACCATCAGACCATCGGGCTTGAGATATTTGTCTCTGGCCCAGATGACGCTGTCCAGCATAGCCTCGTACAACAGGCAATAGCCCATCCATTCGCTGACGATGATGTCGACTTTGTCGACTGGGAGACTGACTTCTTCGACTTTGCCCCGGAGGCAGGTGATCTTGTCGGAAAAGCTGTTGGCGAAGATGTTCTCGCGGGCTTTGTCGATGATGGCCGAATTATCGACGGCGATGACTCGTGCGGCGCCGGCTTTGGCGCAGAACATGCTGAGGATTCCGGTGCCGCAGCCGACGTCGAGGACGACTTTGTCTTTGAAGAGCGACTTGTTGTCGTAGATGAAGTCACGGTATGCGTCAGTGCGGACGGTATCCTTGAGCATAGTTTCGTGGATGTCTAGCGAAGTCAGTAATGATTTTGAGTGAAGAAAGACGATGACCGACCATTGTAAGAGTATGAGCTGAAGTAATGGCTGTCATCATCTCTCTTTTCGTCTTTGGCGGCACCAGATGTTGACCCGGCGGTGTCCTTGCTATTCCATCTCTCATCCAAAGTCTCCTTAACAGTGGCTCGGTAATTGTCGAACTGAGCCTGCATCATTCGCAGCTCTTCCTCCAACTCTGACACCCGAGAAACGAGCTCTCCAGAATCTCTCTCGGCACCTTTGCCCTTGTCAAGCGAATCCGTAGAAGTCTCAGCTACCTCTGGGAGTTCGTCCAGGCTGAACAGTAAAGCGTCATCTTCCAAGACGGGCTTGAGGAACTTCTCATCATCAAAAGCCTCTTTCGATACATCAGCCGTGACCTTCTGGCCACTGTGGACCTGAGTTCGAATATAATTGACCAGCTTGATGTTACCATAGAAGTCCAAGCCCAGCCTCTGCCTAATTTCCAGAAAATCAAAATTATATTTGTCTTTGCAGTGGTTCAACATAGACATAATATCCGTGAAAACTTCATCGTCCAACAAAGAAATAAACTGCGTCTCTTCCACATCGGGCTCAGCATCTTCCCAGCCCTCATCATCCTTGAGGTCCAAGATATCTGAGGCTTCAGAGCTGCCTGACGAGGCTGGTGCCTCTTTCTGGATGACGGGGAGTGATTCTGACATCGTGAGATTTCCTTGAACTTCCAGGAGATTCTCGAGTCAGTCCCAGATGGGTTCTTATGCCCGACTTAAATGAGTAGTGGATGTTTGTGCGCTGGCTATTGTGGAGAAACTTGAAGTAAATTTTGTAAACATTATTTTGCGGAATAAGTGCGATAACAGGGATTCACGTGGTGATAGGAATCAAAGTCGACCAATGGAAGGCCGTTGGAGCAATAGCTGTAAGTGGCCGATGTTTACTTGAAATTTATCGCGGCTTTTCTGTTTTTAAAAGCCCTTATGAATGTCCCATTGATATTGAAACATTCTCATCAGTGTTTGTGGCTTCGAAGCGCTCATGAAAGCAAAGTAAAGTCCCAAGATGTAATTGTTTTCATTCGGCGTAGATCGGGCATGAATTAGTGAGAGTTTATCATAATTATTGAAAACATCATATGCATTTAATAATGGCTAGCTATTAATAGCAGAAACTAAAGAAGTAATAGTTATCGTGCGTGAGTTCCCCTCGAAAGAAGCTTTGACGGCGACGCTGTGCTGTTTTGACGTAGGACGGCGCGCCTGCCAAACAAATGTTTTGGGCCGTGGGGCCTCGTTGCGCTGCCCAAACCCAACACAACACCCGGCTGCCCATAATAAACACCGTTCTTCTACTGCGATTCTGCGATTTCCAGAGCCGATGGGAGTACCATACCATGCCCTTTCTCCTTTTCCCGCCCGAGTATATCTAAGCCAGCCAGCCGACTATTGATTGCCCCGCCCCGCCCTCGTTCTCAGCCCTCTCGAACATAAACACAGCTGCTAAGGAGCTGCCAGCACGTCGAAATGGCCTTCTTCTTCAAAAGCCGTCCGCGGACGAGCTCTATTGATCTGCCTAAGCAGGCGAGGGAGCAAATATCGAAGCTCGACGGACCATCGGGTCCTGCAAAGGTGTGTTCAGCGAGAGTGGAGGGGAAGAAGGCCAAACACTAACCTACATACAGGCCGAAGAGCTGGCCAAAACCCTTGGCCAGATCAAATTGACCCTGCAAGGAACTCAAGGTGCGTCTTACCTTTCACTGGATGTTGCGCTGCGCTATTTGCTGACACCGGCCGTCTAGAGATCGAAGCCAGCCCCGAAATAATCTACAACATGGTGTCGGGAATGATAAATGAGGACTTACTTTACTTACTCGCCGTAAACCTCTACCGCCTCCCCTTCGAGTCGAGAAAGGACGCCCAAGTTATATTCTCCTACGTCCTACGGTTCAAGCCCGCCAACGCATCCCCGAAATCCGACCCCATCGCCGTGAGCTACATCATCACCAATAAACCAGAGGTTCTTATAGAGCTATGCAATGGCTATGACCATAAAGAAAGTGCGACACCGGCGGGAACCGTCCTACGAGAGGTCTTGAAGAACGATTCTGCCGCAGCTATTATTTTATATGACGACCCAGGCGCGAAAAGTCCAAATCCTCAAAAGGGTTTGGCTGGAATACAACCAAATGCTGTACAGTCTGGGCAGGGCGTATTCTGGAAGTTTTTCGATTGGATTGATAAAGGATCTTTCGAAGTGGGCGCGGATGCCTTTACAACCTTTAGGGTGGGCCCAGAGTATAACTGCACTGAATTATTCTAACCGGAAACAGGAACTGCTGACCAGGCATAAGAGTATGGTAGCGCAATACCTATCGGCAAACTTCGAACTTTTCTTCGAAAAATATAACAACATACTCGTCAAATCGGAAAGCTATGTCACGAAGCGGCAGTCTATCAAATTACTGGGCGAGATACTCCTGGATAGGGCAAATTATACGGTGATGACTGCGTATGTCGACAGAGGCGAGCATTTGAAGATTTGCATGAACCTCCTCCGCGATGAGAGAAAGATGGTGCAGTACGAAGGATTCCACGTCTTCAAAGTCTTCGTTGCGAACCCCCACAAGTCGATTGCCGTGCAGAAGATACTGCTTCAGAACCGGGAGAGACTATTGAACTTTTTGAAACATTTCTTGGAGGACCGGACAGAAGATGAGCAGTTCATGGACGAGAGGGAGTTCTTGATTAAGCAGATCAGGAATATGCCGGCAGTACCTGTCGAGCCGACACAAAAGCCGGCCCAGTTGGGAGTTGCACGCTAGATAGATGGAGGAAAGTCATTGTTTGGGTTATGACGAAACGTTATGAGCATTGCTGGATCAGCATAGGAGTTTGGGCATTGGGGTCGTAATGGATTGCGATGATTGTATTGAATGCGGCGTTAGATACATATCAGACTTGGAAATGACAATGAACTGAAACAAATCAAAAAGATCAACAATTTCCCACAGCAAGAAGGACATTATCATGCGTCTTGATTTCAGTATAATAAGAAGTTTGAGTTATAACACTTTCCAATATTTTCCCCTCTCGCTCTGGCAAAAGGGGAGCTTATCCACTAGTCCGCACCCGACCGTAGCTCGCTTTCACCATTCGAACGTTTCGCGTACCCTCCCAGACCAACGCGACGTTTATTTGCAGAAGTCTTCGCACCGCAGTCCAGCCGTGCAACAATATCCTAAAAAGGGTCCAAGCCGGCGAGCGAGCCTTAGAGCCTAAGTGACCAAATCACCATGCAGCCCGGATACCGTGGCTTCCCCCAGCGGTCTCCTCATGCCGCTCCGCAACCAAACTCGCGGCGAGGAATAGGCAAGTGCACCCCGATAAACACCCCAATGCGAAATGCGCCAGACAGTCTCAGGCTCTCTACGTGAATCGCACCTGCCCAACTCTTAGCCCAAGCTATGACTTAACTATGCTGACTGGTAGTCTTTGCGCCAGGACCGATGGTGGGCACGCATCCGCAGAATCAATTGACACCGGCGCAAATGGCCGCCCAACAGCATGCGCAGGCTCAGGCCCAGGACCGCGCGAAGCTTCGCAGTCGCAAGCCGACAGACAAGAATATGCCAGAGGGCGTTGAGGAGTGCATCATTGGCGATGGTGTTCAGCGGTACAGAGACCTGCGAGAGCTGGAACGCCGTTTGGATGCCACGATGACCAGGAAACGGCTGGATCTTCAGGACTCTGTCAACAGAAACGTCAGGGTATGTTATTTGGAGCACATTTAAGGCCATGGGCTAATTCTAGAACAGCGGTACAGGACTCTACGGGTTTGGATTAGTAATACGGTGGAGGACCAGCCATGGCAAGCGGATACCCTGGACGTGGATGCCTTCGATTTCAGCACAAACATGGACTCTTCTTACCGAGTGAAGATTGAAGGGCGACTACTGGATGCCGATGATGATCACTTGGACAGCGATGACAGCGACGACGAGGACGATGACCAAGACACAGAAATGGGAGACAGCGGCCAGGAGAAGAAGCCAAAGGAGAGGGCACCCACCAAGAAGTACAAGCTATCGCACTTTTTCAAGGCTATGACTGTCGACTTTGACAACCGCAACAAGGGAAAGGACCCGGATCAAAGCGTTGAGTGGAAGAAGCCTGTTGTCGCTCCCAATGCCCCCAATCTACCCAACGCCGCAGATTTCGACCAACTGGAATTCAAGCGAGGCGGTGACGAGAACACAAACATCACCATCAATCTCGTTCGGGACGAGAACCCCGAGAGGTACACTGTCAGCCCACAGCTTGCTGAGATCCTGGACAGCAAGGAGGCCACGCGAGCAGAGGCAGTGATGGGCATCTATGAATATGTAATGGCCAATGGTCTGCAAGACGATGACGAGAAGCGCTCATTTGAATGCGATGACCGGCTGAGAGCCGTATGGCGCCAATTTCTTTTGCAAGTCCAACGTGATGGAGCAGTTAACCAATTCGATGCACAGGTACTTCAAAGAGAGAAGGGCTACATCCCCTATCTACCCGAAGTTGTCATGACCCACATGACTTCTCTCACCCCCGTCAAACTTCCCTACACCATCCGAGTTGACAAAGCGTTCCACGAGAACCCCCAGCCAACAATCTATGACATCCAGGTCTTGGTTGACGATCCGCTCAAAGCAGCACTTACCTCTTACCTTTCTAACCCAACCTACGCCCAAGACCTTCTCGACGTCGCCGACCTCAACGAGCGCGTTGCAGTCTTGGTCCAAAAGATCTCCAATTCCAAATCCAAGCACGCATTTTTCGACTCCTTATCGAAGAACCCGACAGAGTTCATTGCTAAATGGCTGAGTTCTCAAACGAGAGATTTGGAGATCATCCGAGGGGACGCTTCTAGGGGAGGCGGCGAGGATGCTAATGGTGATGAATGGAGACGCGGTGGGAAAGATAGTATTTGGGGCAGTGATAATGTCAGGGAGAGTGTGAATTTGATGGTCGGTACTAGCACTAAGCCGATTCTGGCGCTCAGATAGGGGCTTTTGCGACGAGTCTGGCGAATTGGAGGAGTATATGGACGTGGGATTAGGGACGAACTTGTATTATGATAGAATATTCTAGGACAGGACTGGACAAAAGATTTATGGAATTTGTATCCTTTTTATCTATTCATTTGATTCTTTTCGTCTTTCGCTTCACTTTTCTTTTCATGTACAAATGCTTTTCCAATATAATTTCCCCCTATCACCTACAAATCCTGCTTCGCCATCCACTCCTCCGCCTCCGCCTTATACTCCTCCCTCCACCTCGTCAACGGCGGCCTCCCCATCACCAAATCCCCAGCGCCCCACGCCATCCGCTTGCGATCCATACTCTCGCTCACATCCCCATCCGGACACACCACATAGAACTTGCCCTCCGCCATCTTCTTCTCCAAAAACTCAACCACTTGCTCCCCGCTCCACGCGCCCTTGGGTATTTCCTTCTTGTCGCCAAACGGCGCGTTCCCGCTGAGGCCCGTGAACGTCCAGCCAGGTATCAGCAGGTGCACGGACGTGGAGGGGTGCGATTTTGATAGATCGAAAGAAAGGTGTTCGGCTAGTGTTTTGAGCGCGGATTTCGAGGCGTTGTAGGCGGGGTTGCCCGGGGGGTTGGTTATGCCTTGTTTTGAGCCGGTGATGATTATTGAGGATGGGGAAGAGGCGGTGGTGAGGGGGAGTAAAGTGTTGATGCCGTGCAGCACGCCGAAGAGGTTTACGGAGAGGATGTGCTGGAAGTAGGCGCTGTCGCCCCAGGTGCCTTTTGCGGTTGTGCCGGCGTTTAGGGCGAGGAGGGAGATTTTGCCTGTTTGGGGTTTTGGTCAGTTCCCATATTTCTCCAGAATATAAAAGTTATAATGATGATGATGATAAAACACAAACTTACCATCAAACTCCTTCTCAACCAAACTCTTCACCTTGCCAAACTCCTCCAGCTGGCTAACATCCATCTCCAGCGTCTCGAACCTCGCCTTGCTCTTCACGGCTTCTTTAGCAGAAGCTAGGTTGGCGCTGTTGTTGTCGCATATTAGCACGTTCATGTTGTAGCTGGCGCATTTGCGGGCGAGGGCTAGGCCGATGCCAGAGGCGCCACCGGTTATTACGGCGAGGTTGCCTGCGGCGAAGACGGGGTTTGAGGAGGAGGACATTGTTGTAGTGGTGGTGGTGCAGTGGTGTTTGAAGAGGGTGAGGGGTGTGGGGGGAGGGGTAGCTTTGCGTTT
>QGMK01001089.1:0-13364 GCA_007825345.1 Lachnellula suecica
CTCAACCCCTCTTACTAGGACTCCTCCTAGTAATCCTCTTACTCGGACTCGTCATCGGCAGCTCGCTCTCCTCCTCGTCATGCGCCTCAAAATCCTCCTCCTCCTCATTCACAGCAGCCTTACGGCGCGGTCTTCCCGCAGCACGCTTCGGCGTCTTAGGCGCCGGCCCTACATCCGGTCCTGGTGTCGTGGAGGCAATTCGTTTCCGCTTTGCGGCCGGCGCTGGCGTCGCGCTGACAGCGCGCGTAGTTCTGACTTTGCGGGGCTGTTTCATGGGCGAGGGTATACCGGCCACAGCCAGAGAAAGGGAACCACCGCCGGCGTCTAGCAATGGCAGGCCTCTATCTTCCCGGAGCAAGTTGTTCTGCCGCAGCTCTTCGTCTTCAACAGCCTTTTGCAAAGCTTCTATCTTTGTGACGGAGCCGAAAAGTTTGTCCACCGTTTTGAGTACCAATTCCTTGGCTTCAGTTTCCAGAAGCCAGTCTTGGTTCTGAGTAGCCACTTCGTTCTGCGACTTTTTGGCGGGGTCGAAATCATGCTCTGCTGTACGGGTTTGGATCTCGGCTCGCAGTTTCGCTTTCAGGGTAGCTTTGGTATTCTTAAGTGCTTGTTGCGCGTTGGCATTTGCGGCAGCTGTTGGGGCGGCGTCCTGAGCGCCTGCTCCCAAGGTGCCTAACAGTGAGTAGAACGGTTGAAAACCTCCCTCTCCCGGCGGGGGATTCGAAGGAAATGGCAATTGACCAATATAATCTCTGATAAGACCTCTCTCATATGCAGTTATGTACACTGCGCCAGGGGGTGGAGGGACATCAGGCGAAGGGATGTGCTGGAGATGAGCTCCAAGATCCTGGAATGCCACTAGTTCACCACACGGCGTCGTCACACTGTTATCCTCAGTTGGAAGAGAACATATGAATGATGCAACATGTTTAGCCACAAAATGGTTCACTAGATCCTGTCGAGTCAAGGCGCTGATATCGTCGGTGCAACCATCGAATATACAGGTCTGCTGGGTAATCGCCGTGTCGGCTTGTGGTGCATTCTGAGCATTATCACGCTCTTGCCGAGCCTGATCACGCTCAATCCGAGCCTGATTAAGCTCATTCTGAGATCTATCGTACCGATTCTGAAGACGATCGCGCTCATTTCTCAGAGCTGTTAAATCGGCAGCCGAGATGCCATTTGATAATGCTGTTTCTCTTTCTGCCAGGTCGATTTCCATGGCTTTCAGTGCCTGCAAGTCGGAGTAGTTCTTAGCCCTAATTTGGGCCATCTGTATGCTGAGTCTTTGCAGTTCCCGTTCTGTGCGAGTAAGAGGTTAGCTCATCGGAATACTCGTAGGGTGGGGTGTTTCCAAATCCACTGCAAAGCCGCTCAAGAGCCAATAAGATGTATGCAAACTCACCTTTGGCTGGTTGTAGGACATTTATAGGCGCCTCACGGGCAAAGCAGTCCTGCGCATGGCTGGCCAAGGTAAGAGCGTCCATAAGCGAGAGGTTTTTCGCACATTTCGGGCAGAACTTCCTGTCGTAACCTCCTGGTGGCTTGTCGCGAGCTCTGTGTCGACTTATAGCCTCCGAAGTCAGACCAGTAAGTTTGATGCCACAGACAGGACACCAAGTCCCTTGACCAAGGCCACATAGCTTCCGATGCTCGATTTTCTCTTCGTCAGTGCGTGCCGATCTGTTCTTACCACAAGTGTCGCAATAAATCGGATCCTGGGTGCCTGGCGGCCTCTCCCCTTTTACAACACATTCCTGTAAGTGGTGGTCTAATTCATATTGACTGGCGTTTTTGAGATCGAAGCTACACCGGTCACAGTATCGAAGTACTCCAGGCGTATGCTCCGCCACGTGATGCAAAATGGCTCTAGTATTTCCCAGTCCGGCCAATGCCGTATCGCAAACAGGGCAATGAAGGGCTTTCCACAGGTCGTTGAGTGCTGCAGAGCCAGCCACATTGTTGTGGGCAGCCACATGCTCTCTCTTCTGCTCTGCAGTCCATAGGCCCCATTGTTCCGTCTCGCATATGGGGCAGTTTCCGACCTCTTTCAACTGCAGGTAATGCTTATGGTAATGCTCAGCGATCTCATCCTTGAGATAGTTGGCGAAACTTGTATCGCAGAGAGGGCAGTTCGTCTGCCTGTCAAGAACGTGGTTCTGGTATGATTTCGCTTCTTCCAGCGCTCGGCAGATGTCTGTAGGGGTTAGATGCTCGAGATACACCGATGGTAGAGCATCGCCAACCGTGTGCTCAATTTCCTTGCATGGACCAAAGATGGGTGCTTCCGGCATATGTCCTGGTTCAACCACTGACTGATTGGTATGATATGATTTTCTTTGGAGGCTGTCCTGGTAATGCGTTCTTGCGCTCCAAGGCGCCCACTTTTCGGGTTTCAAAGGCGCAGCTCTCTTGGAAAGAATTCTGGGCTGATTGATTTTTGTGTATCTTGATACAGGATTGCCTGCGGGATTACCTGCGGCCTTGGGGTTCGGAGGCGGAGGCGGCGGGCTGATCGTTTTGGGCTTAGGTGGAAGTATGATAGGTACATCTATAGCTTCAGGACTCTTCGACCATATACCCCAGCTCGTACCGTCAAGCTCTGTGAATATAAACATTAGCAAGAAACCTGACTATTCTCCAGAAATACTAACCATATTCAACGTTTGCCGTAAGCTGCTGTACTTGGAGTTGGGGATTCGTGAGCCATTCAAAGATATGGAGTCTCCAATCATTATCAGGTTCGTAAGGTGTGTTCTGGGGATTGCCATTTGCCAGATCATTATTGATGACAAATCTGCGTGCTCCGACCGCATCCACGAGAGAGATAGAGATTGGCTGTCCGTCCGTAAGACCAAGTTTAGTTACCAGGTCCTGCTGAAATTGGTATAGACTTTTGCTGACCCTGGGATCCCATCGGACGGCCGAACTGTTTGGAGTGCCGCTGTCGATGACTTCAATTTGCTCCCACACAGGAAGAATCCACATGCATGCAGTTCGAGAGCCTCTCAAGAGCCCCGTGAGATCTTGGATTGCCTCAGCTTTGTGTACTGGATCGAGTGAAAGGGTAATAGGCCTTTCATTGACTGCGAGCACATGTTCAATGCTCTCATGTGTGAAAGAATCCTTCCAAAGGCGTACAAATCTAGCGGAATTGTCAAGCGTAGGACCGACTCGTTGCATAAGAGTTGCAATTTGGTCATATATATCATTATAATCGTAGTTTCCATGTGCGTTGTATGCTGCAAAGCCAGAATGTTCCGTTCCCGCTAGTCGAATTCCCGACAGGAGTCTCAGTCCATCGTTAGGCGTGTTCAGATTGCTACGCAGTGACACAGCATATGTATTGTTCGAGGGTCGATGACGTTTCACTTGCTCCCATAGGACTGGAGTAGTTTCCATTCCAGCCCATCCAATATCGTAGTCTCCAACCCGGATCATTTGCGCTGGACGGCCGAAGTCAGCCAGTCCGTCGAGCCTAGAAGATGGCGGGAAAAGGACTTTCATAGCGTCGGTGAAGCCTTTTTGAACCTGGTTAATTCCGACGGAATCCGAAATCGGAAGATCTGGAACTTTCCAGTACGCTTTCCCTATATTGGGCCTGTTGAGCTTGATAATATTCCTTAACGCAAGGTCTGGAGCCAGTTGGGTAGGGTTGTCTTGGTCGGTAAAGCGAAGGAACCAGGGATTGACCACACTGGCATGTACCCGCTCTAATAATTGGCAGACTTGTTTATTGTAAGCGTAATTGAAAGTCCCCTCCGTCATGTGAACTGCTGGCCAATCGTTCGGATCTGCCCCGTTCATCAAAACAGCCATGAATTTCCAATGGCTATTCCGTTTCAAACCCAGAAGTTGATACGCTGTTCGAAGGAAACAAGCCCTAGAGCGACCGGTCATGATCTCTCCTCTGTATCCAGATATAGGAACTCTTTGGTCTTCCAACACTACATCGGCTTTTGCGGTTTCATTTTGATGGCGCACGACCACATTCCAATTTGAAGTTTGGTCGAAAAGATATGGTCGAAGTTGGGCATAGTCGGATTCAATTGTGCTTCTCGAGATTGAAAGTGACCTAACAAACTTGGAAGCATTCCCCGTTGAGTGTTGACTTGAGTAGAGGTCAACTCCAATGGTAGCATTATTCCCGTTCCCGCCACCTTTATGTTCCAGAAGTTGATTTGCTCCTCGCCAAAAAGCCTCGACGTGGTTTTCGACGTAAAGCTGATCCCAGCCGCCCCACCTTGATTTAGGAACATCTGGCAATGGATCTTCGTGAGCATATAAAGGCGCGTTATAAGCAGAGACATACACGGGATCTGCGTAGACTTTGGGTGGCGGAGGTGGTGGGGATGGTGGCTTTGGTGTCGGGGGCTGCGGAAAAACTGCAGGCGCAGAATCCGTAGTCTCATGGACGACCACTGTATAACGGTCCGTTAAATGAAACATATCTTGCCGAATCTCCGCATAAACCGCGAGACGATTAGCTTTTGAGTATACTCTAGTCTTTTCGAGCTTTTTGCGAGGAGGTTGGGGAGGTTGGCTTGGTGCGTGTTGATTATCGTTGATGAGATACATGGTAACACTAATAGACCAATCATCTAAAGAATTAAGAATATTACGGTTCAATAGTGCCCCTGCTGCAGCTTCGAACAGTCTCGGATTCGCTGGTGCGCCCACAAGTGTCTGTGAAATAACACCAAGATTGTATAGGTATACAGTTCCAACGTTGAAGAGATCCTCTAGCTTAGGCCTTGGATCCGGTTGACCTGGTGGTTTTGCGTTCGTTGTGGTAGGTGGGGGTGTGATCTTGTCCACGTTTGGCAGTCGGACTGAGCGGGGGGGCTGTTCATTTGCCGCCCGTACATATCTGACGAACAGAGGCCAGTCTCCATAACGATTGCAGAGTCGAGCTTTGAGGAAGTCGCTCCATACTTCCTGAAGGGTGGCCTTAGTAACATTAAAGCTCCTGACGTATTGTTTGTCGGGAGTTTCCTTATCCAGCTCCTGATTCTTGTATTGATCAACCACAAACGCCCAGTTAGTGTTGGCGGCTATGCCCAAGAGTCGGAACGCATTGAATGCGAATATGCCACCATTGCTGTCATTGTTGAATTCGCTCTTAGCAATTGTAACTCGCGAGTCTCCGGGGCCGTAAAGGTAAATAACATTGGATGAAGGTGCCGCACCACCACGCAAGTGATTTGTGGCCGGCAGCAATTGACGCTTCGGCCCTGAAAAAACGTTAGTTCAAAATTGCATACCATAGAATGGGAAATTGAGACTCACTTCTCAGCATAGGATACCCATAGGACCTTTCATGATACATGTCCAAAAACTCTAGAGGTTTCTCTGACCACAAAATGCGTTCGACTCTGGGCAAATCTTCCGGCTCATCATCTCCATCATTTTCATCCTTCACACCTGCATTAATGACGTTGTTCAGTGTTAACGCTTCAACTGGAAGTCCGAAATGAAGCATTGCCAGTTTTGTGGCGAAGTTGTCATGTACGCCGTAAAAAGTGCCGTCCTCTGCCAAAAGCTTCTTGTATCTTTCTCCGTTCTCTTTTTGGATATCTAGAATAATGTCGTTTTCAGGTGGCGGCTGGAGCAAAAGTTTCTGGGGCTCTTCAAGCCATTTGTTCATAGCATCAAGCGCTGAACCATTTTCAAGATCGTCAATGATTTCAGCACGCGTATTGATCCAATCGTCATCGTCTGGTTTGATATCGATGTTCCATTTGAGCTTGCGCGTTGGGTCTGCGAAGGCTGCTGCTTCCGCCTCCGCTGTGTGAATGTTCATCTGTTCGTCAATAAGCTTGGCTGTCGCTATCATCTGTTCCCGAGGAGTCAGCTGAGGAGCTGCCGGAGGTGGAGTCGGAGTTGGAGCTGGCGGGTTTGTGACGGGCGGTGTTTGCGCATTTGGAGTCCAAAAGGAGTTCAAAAATTCTTGGATTTTCCCTGGGGGTGCCATTGCAGGGCCACCTCCAGCCGGTAAGTTTGCCATGATCGGTGGTAGGAGCGAGCCTGGAAAAATGGGTTGTTGTTGAGGGAAACATGAAGGAGATCGAAAGAGAAGATAGAAATGGCGCGCTACATTCTTTAGAAATCAATCGAAATTTTAATGCATTCCTATGACTTTCATGGGGAAACCAGATCTTGTGGGCAAGTTGGGGCCCTTACTTCCAGTAAACTACATAAGTTTGCTGTCTAAGCAAGACTTCGCGAAGCAACCAGCCATTTGAAAAGTAGTAGTATTGAGTTAATGATGTGTTCGAGGAAACGCAGACCTGATGTCGCGCAATAGTTTGGAGTTGTTGGCTGCTGTTGTATTTGTCGCCCTGTTTCGGGATTCCAGGGGTTTGTGGAATGTGGCCCTAGCCGACAATATTGTAATATTGGTTCCCCCCGCACTTCAAGGTTATGGCAAGGCATCGAACCAGGGAATTTGGATCTTACAGCCTTATCCAGTCCTGTTCGGCAAAAGGAACAATCAATGACATCGCAATCCCATGTTCAGAACTCGAGTTGTCCCCTGAGCAATGTAAACAACACCTTAAATCTCAGCGTCTATGCTAAATGCAAGCTCACTCTGCCGAAAGGACATTCTGGTCGCCCAAAGTTCTCATGTTCTTCAGGTAACTGGTTGACGTTACAACTTCGTGGGAACGGCTGGAGACTTTTGTGTTTGGTCTTGCAAGCATCAATCTTTTCCCATGAAACTTTGGACGACACATTGTATGGCGGCCGGGGCAACATTTGATACACTGGTGCTGTTGCGGAATTGAGAATATTGGATATGCCAGAGATGGGTTGGACTTTCGAGCAGGGCTCGGTTGGACCCAGCTTTGCTCAAGAGGAGAGCTTCAATTATGTACCTTCGTGGCACAAAAGAAGGAATGTACCGTGATAGTCGTCTGCCGACGAGACTTTCCAGCAGACGGAGAACAATTGCTGTAAGAAATGTGCTTGGTATTTCCGCAAACCATTCGGCAACGCCACGGTCGGTGACAATTCCAAGCTTGTTTCTTCTACCCTTATCAGAGGCTGACAACAGTTTCTCAATACCAATTATGGCCTTCTTCTCCTAGATTCTCATTATTTGGATTCAGAGAAAGCATTCTTTGGCCAGGAATAGTAACTCCAGACTGAGACTCAAAGGTTCCCGAAATTCCTCTCCTTCCAATATTGGCAAACGAGTCGAAGTCGGTCTTCCCAGTGCAAGCAGCCCACTCTCCCGAGAGTGGCGTTCTCCCATCTCCTAGATCGCTCCATCTCGTAACAACTATAGCCTGCTTGAACCTAGTGACTGGATCATTCTTATCTTCATCGAATTTGATTCCAACGAGGTACTCCGTTGGACATACGGGACATCGTCGCATGGGGCGACATTTGCCGCAGAGACTGACAATAGGATTGACATGTTGTAGAGACCTTTGGATCTGCGGTCCATTGCGTAACTGCTGAGATATTGTCTCCCTCGGCTTCGGAATGTGGCCCAAAGCGCATTTGCAAATATCCATAAGCTCGCCGTCTCTCCAGTGAGCGCAAGCAGAAAAGTATGGAAAATAGTCTTCTCGAGAGTACAAGAGGTGGCGCAATCCGCTCAGCGGAAGAGCTGGCTGGGCAAAGCTTTTGCTGACGACTCGTAGCAACAGACGGCCTTTCTCGAGATAATATCTGGACTGATGAGACCACTCGCTATCGCGATCTTTCCAGCGTCGGCCGAGTGAATCTGCAGAAATTCCATAATCGGGTCCATAACGATGCGCTCGTGTAACAAGTTGAACGAAGGCAAAAGGGAGGAAGTGACCAGATGCTAACCTCATCCGTAACGGTAATTCACTAGGTTCAGATGCCAAGGGGCAAACGAAGAGGGGATTCGTAGTTGCAGTTGCTTTCAGTCGTTCCTGCCCCTTCTGAATTCTTCGATGGTAGATGAGGCAACGGTAACACATTAAATGATCAGAGAGCTGGCCGTCAAGTAATTGCAGGAACTCCGTTTTATAATTTAGATTCTCGGGGTGATCAAGAGCGAACCAAGGATCAGGTCCTAGTAGGCGATGAAGAGTTTTACTCGCAAATGCAAGACTGGCCTTGCCAGCAGGTGACATGTGATTGCCAATTCGCTCCCAGATTCCGCGTGGTAAACTTGCAACTCTGCGGTCGCCAGCTCGAGTATCCAAATCCAGCCTCTGGGGATCGAGCTGGGAGGCCGATGCGAGAGAATCGAAGGACCCTTGGTGGCCCAGTCCATGCAACAATTCGGTATGATCGCGTCGTTCCCCGGTCTGAGAATTAACAGCAGAAGTTAAAGGCCGATGTTCACTCTGAAGACTGCCCGTGGTGTAGATAGAAGATGCAGCCACAGAATCCTTTCTGAAAGAGTCCTTTCCCATACCACTTCCACTGTTGTCAACAGTAGATTTCTTGACCAGCCGCCTCCGGGAGGGTTTCGGTTTCAACGCATTTGCAAGGCGTGACCCAAGGCTACTCTTTCTGGGCTGGACGTCCCCCATCTTGGAGATACAATAGGCTGTTTGGGGCAGACAGGTGGGGTCCTGGTAAGAGAAAGCCTTTTAAGAAGATTGCCATGTGATTGAGGTTCTGATACGAACAAGTGACAGGGGGTACCCTGTTGTTAAGCAAAGCCAATCGTAAGAAGTTACGCATTAAAAATTGTATCTATTTATAAAGAGTAGATGGAAGTTAAATCTCCGAATGACGATGGGTTTGTTTAGTGTTTAGTTTCGCCGGCCTTCCGGTGGTGGAACTGGCGATCGTCCGCACAGCCACGTGACCCGAGCATCGCGAAAACACGCGACTTCCGCCTCTCGCTTTCCTTTGCAATACCTCTCCAACTCCCCAACAAACGCGCCATTCCGTCTTCCACCTATAGTCAGTTGCTGGCACAATATCATGTCGTTGCTTTGGATCAAGTTGTAGGTTCCCGCCGCACCTCTGCATTTGGCAAGTACCCATATGTTTACAACTTCGTCTGAGAGCATCACCACTCCACATGTCCAACTCTCTCTTTGCCATGCTGCCCCAAAAGCCTTACCGTCGCTGCCTGACAGAAGAATCGATAACAATCCCATTTGCCACCACTCTCCGATCGGCCTTAACCCAACCCTCAGCATCCAGCCCATCCTCTTCCTCCGCATCCCTTCTGAACTCCTGGACAGCGCTCATACTCACAGAAGGCCAATTGCCCTCCTTACATCCTTTACCAGCCTTCAGCATGTCAATGGCCCTTCCCCTAGCTTCAGAGTGTCTCCAAAACGCCTCAGTCTGAGCTAGTGCGGGCAAGATACCCATCTCAAAGCGTCAAGCTGAGGATGAAAAACCTTGAAAACCAATGCCTAGGAAAATACGTCTTCTCGAACGGAAGAGTAGTCTGAATCCCATAAATAGTTACCACTGGGCTCAACCTCTCACGATTACAACATTACCAGCCAATCGAACACGTAAAATATCATTATCCATTATTCAAGACTCAAACGAAAGTCGGGTATCTGTCCAACAACTAGATCCACACGCCAGAAACAGGAACACCTAGCACAATAACCTCTATACATGCTATTTAACGCCATTCCTCTAAGCAACAGCACCGGTAGTATGCGCATGCGAGCCCTTTTCATGCTCGCCCGTATGTAAACCCGCGCCAATATCCACCGCATCCACATTCCCAAAGTCCTTCTCGTGCTGCACGTGATTTACGCTCTCGATATCGCTGGAGTGGTGGCCGTCGATAATATCGTGGCCGTATACTGTCTCGGACACAAAGGCTGCGGGCCAGGGGAAGATGTAGGACATGGCAACGTAAACGACGATGCTGGTGACGAAGCCGAAGAGCCAGTCGAAGGTGTAGAGGTTCCGGGCGCCTTGGCTGATGTGGACGGGGTTGGGGGTGGTGGTAAGGGCTGGCGTGCCGATTGAGTAGCCTAGACCGGGGAGATTGGGGGAGACGGCGACGACGAGCGCGAGGAGTGCACGCCAATTTATGCCGTGCCAGAAGTGATAGCGGCCGTTAGGGTCGTAGAGCGCAGGAACGTCGTAGTTTTGGCGCTTGACGATCCAGTAATCTGAGGCCATGATACCAGCAATGGGGGCGAGGAACACCGCATAGCCGCCCATGAATGCTAAGAAAGTGGAGGCGGAAGAGAGGATCTTCCAGGGGACTATGACCCAGCCTCCAACGATTGCAGCGATAATGCAACCCCGCTGGATGTTGACGTAGCGGGGGAAGAGTACTGTCAAATCGTTGGCTGCAGAGATGGAGTTGGCCGTGATGTTTGTACCGACTTGAGCAATGTACCATGAGAGAGCAGCAAAAAAAGCAGCTGCTCTTCCGCCGTGACCCATGTCAAGCCATTTTGCGACAATGTCAAGTGGATTCCACAGTTGCTCGCCGTATATAACTTGAGTTGCTGAGGTGGTCACGATGCCGATGACCGCGCAAAGCGTGAAAATTATTGGGAGGAAAGGCAGTTGGATGAACTGTCCTTTGCTGGATCGAGCGTATCTGGAGAAATCGGGAATGTTGCAGGCTAAAGTAGCCCAACTTCCAGTCACGGAGGACATGGAGCTCAGGAAGAGGTATGCCTTTGTGCTTCCGCTGACAGTAGCTTTGAGAGCAAAAATTTGTCCAGACCCTCCTGCCTTGTGAACACACCATCCCATTGTTGCGAGAGCGGTAATAGGAGCGGCGATGAGCTTCGTTACGAAGAGATATCGGAGTTTGGTTGGTGGAATAAGAAGGAGGGGTAGTTGGATAAGCCAGAATAGAAAATAACTGCAGATGGGTTAGCTTCTACCTTTTGGAATTCTCTGTGGATTACAAAATACCTAATCATTCCCTTACTGTCGATTCCTTGGCTTTCTGGGATAGTGTTTTTGATGTTTCCGTAAGACGGCCAGATCGCCATGAGCATAATTGTGACACACTGAGCACCGTTGGCACCCTGAATTCCCAGCCAAAACATGGCAAGAATTGACCGGGACACGATACAGAAATATGCAAGGTAATATCCGAAAGACGATCGGATAGCGACCGAGAAGGGGATGTGCATCTTGGCACCAATTGCGCCGTTAAGTACCATGGGAATGGCTACACACGTTGTACCAACTACGATCTGGTACATGTCAGATGGCACACTTACTCAGTGAGATTGCTGAAACTTACAGCAGGAATTGCTTCTCTCCAACTCAGACCAACAGCAAGAATAGCAGAAGCTGTCTCCCAGGTCCCCAGATTAATTGTGTCTGTTGCCCAATATGCCATCCACGTCCATAATGTCCATGTCTGATTCTCAAGCTTCACCGGATCCATATCCTCGTTCGTCCAAACATGGTCTGGCGCAAGAGCGGACTTCTGCTTGGGCAATTGCCACGCCGAGACGGAGGTGCAGCGCTCCTTGAGCTGCTGCCCAGTAGGGATGTATCGCATGCTCGTGATGGGCTTCATGGTTGGAGAAGCCTCGTCGTCCGATCAAGTGACAAACTACCAGAGCAAGAGAGGAAGGGAAGCAGGTATATAAACATTCGATGAACTCCGAGACATCAATGGATAACAGATAAGAAAGAGCACAAGGGGCGGCAGGTTGCTGATAGTGGCACGAGCTCCCCTGCAAGCCATCCTTGGTGGCAGCGGTAGAAGACGCGCAGAAGGAAAAGACCTTGATACTGTTCCGCGACCAACAGGCTGGCAGCGAATCACCCGCGACGGCCTTATCATGGCCTGAATGCGGCGACGGGAGGTTCAGAGCGCGATGGGACGGCAGGACGGAGGAAATCCCAGATGTTATGAAGGGACCGACCAGTTAGAGAGTTGAGAAGAAAGCTTACTGTAAGAGCGTACAGGGGCCAGGATAAGCTCACTATAATTGGAGGCGGGTACATGCGAGATAGCCTGAAATTATTGGCCCTGAGACTCGGGGAGTTCCTTCTTCTGGGCTTTCGCATGTTCTTTGCATCGGCATCCCCGCCGCTGGGAATTGACAATGGAGGATCAGACAGTGCAGGCGATCTGCGACAGATGTCAGGTGTTGATCGATATTGGATGATCGGATCTGATGTAATACGGTCGAAGGTACTCGTAAAGATGCGAAGATTCGCTCTTATACTGTGCTTTCAAGAAACAAAAACGCTTCATCATCGTCCGACGCTGCAGACTTCTGCTGGCTGCGGCTGAGATGTGGAGAGACGTGTGGACATTCGACTGCGAATAGCCTCACTGTCGGTCTGCGGCGCTGCTTGCTCAAGCAGGCTATCTTTTCCCTCCCGCAGGCGCCTCGTTCCTTCACCAGTATTTGTATTTGGTTTGGGGGGATTTGCGAACCAAGCAATTTTTGGCGGAGTGGACACGTGAGCCGCCTTCCGAGGTAACATTTGTCTTTCCCTGAACAACGCCTCTTTAAAATCTCGATCCGATGCAGACTCAATTCTCCTTTAAAAGCTTCTTGTGAGACCGGATCGCGCCTCCTCGCACCTCGACTTGCACCTGAATGCTGAAATCGGAAAGCTAGGAGCATTTTAAAACGCCACGCTCCAAGGCTAACTAACGGACCCCTCCGTCGGACCCTCTAGCTTATGAATTGAAGCTATCCCCAACGACAAAAACGCCACAGGCCACAAATAACCTTTCAGTCCACTTACACTCCCCAAAACACTCCCCGACTTGAAGCCCTATCCCCATCCACAAAGCCACAAAAAGCCTCTCAGTCCACTTATACTCAACTATCCACCACAATTTCTCCGTTTGGTGGTTGCTTTCCGCACATACAAGGTGGACTACTCTCAGATCCAAGGGTTTGAAGTGGATATGGGGATTTCCCATGACACATGTGGAATATTGCCCAGATGAAGCTATCCCCAAACAACATCCCCGTCCACAACAAATTCCACCTATGCTCGTGGAAATGACGCTGTCGTGAAGTCTGTTCAATCTTTTGTTGCAAGTCGATAGTGGACTGCTCCTGTAAATGGACACAAGCACATGCAGCATGATTCCACTTATGCCCGTGGAGATGACGCTTTCGTGAAGTCTGTTCAGCCTTTTGTTGCAAATCGAGAAGTGGACTGCTCCCATAAGTATTCCCAAATCCGGTGCTTGGACGCAAATGGCAATAAGCAGATGCCTACCTACACATCCAAGTTTCACCTGAATACGAAAACGATATCTTTCTTGACACAAACCCGCAAATCTCGCACAATAACACAGCATAAAAGCAACCCGCCCGTCTCTCGAACCACGCCATACCAAATCTGAATAAATACCACAGTACATCCAAGCCAATGTCAACACTACAGCCATCCATCTGGCCTCACGTAAAACCCTATAAAAACATGTATACGCCACATAC
>QGMK01001090.1:0-13350 GCA_007825345.1 Lachnellula suecica
GAGTGGGGTGTTTACGCTTGTATAAGATGAATTAAATTACTAGAAGGCCGGTGGCTACGATCAGGAATGATCAATGAATACCTATGCAATTAATGAATACCTATGCAATTCCTAAGTCTGTTGCTGCATAACTCGTGTCGTAAATCAGAGGGATATTAACGCCAGATCCCAGTCAAAAAACCCTCCTGCCTGCCCAAAACACCGGCCATGCACGCTCAAAATGCAAAACCATTACCCTTATGCAGATTGCTTGATCTTGATCTCAGCCCGCAATTCTTGGTCTACTGCCCAAGCATCCTCGAACATCGTGGGCTTAACCTTCAGGTCGACCTCTTCATCAAGCTCAAGCTCTCTCACGACCCTGAACGCGCCCGTGCCAATGCTCATGCTCTGGCCCATAATGATACACTCACTCACGCCCTCAATCCGGTCACTCTTCATGCCCGCCGCAGCATCAAACAGATGATCAGGCGTCTTCTCGAAGGATGCGAGCTGCAGTACGCTGTCGCGCATCTTGGACAGGCCGAAGCGAGTAATGCCGAGTACCTCGCCCTTGTAGGTCATAACGTCGGCCAGCAGCTGCATGTGCCGCGGGTCGATGCCCATGTCGCCCATGACGGTGCCGATTTCCTTGGCGATGGTCGTTCGTGCGGCTTCGATGCCGAGAACCTCGCGGCACTCCATGACGCTGTTGGAGGTGCACTGCGTGCCGATGACGCCCTCGGTCGTCATGCAGGCGCGCAGCCCGTAGCCTTCGACGAGCACCGTGTGTTCTTCTTGCGCAGACTTTTGGATGATGGCACGAGTCGCGTCGGGATAGCCGGAGATGGCGAGCGTAGGCAGAATGCGGCGGAGGTAGTTGACGCGGAGGAGGATGTCGGAGCCGGGTTCGACATCTTTTCGATTTTTGACGTTGCGTTCGCCTAGATTTCCACCGCTGTCGTGATTGATGCGGATGAAGATGCAGTCGTCGATGATATCGATATCGCTGTTCTTGATCTTCAATTTCTTAGTCCGCACTATGACTTCGGCGATGTGGTTGATGGTGATGCCCAAATGCATGTTGTTAAGGGAGTCGAGGTCAACTGAGAGGCACATTGTTGCGCGCTTTGCCGACCACATGTCTTCGATAAACCGAATGACATCCTCAATGTAAGTCTTCTCGATGCGGCCTTTCACAACCTTTGCTGCTTCAAGCGCTTTCGTGTTCTGTAGAGGGCAAGTGATGACAGGCGTACTGATAACCTTCGATGCGTTGATGATCTCCTTGATACGCGGCACACCCTGAGTGATACTCATACCAGCAACACCAGCAAAATGGAAAGTCTTCAAGGTCATCTGGGTACCGGGTTCTCCGATAGACTGAGCTCCAACAGCACCAACGGCGTGGCCTGGCTCAGTTTGTGCCTTGGCATATTTGTTGAGGCAGAGCTCAACGAACATTTCCAAAGTTGCTTGGGAAACTTTGGCAACTCGTTCAACTTGTGCTCTCCTTGCCTTCTCCTCTTTTGCTTCAATTTTCTCTCGTTGTAAGCCAGGTAAGGGTTGTCTGAAGTCGTTTAAGCCCGCCCTTGTTCGTGCCCGAGCCATCTTCTCAGCCAGCCCGCCAACGTGTTTGGTGATCGTTGCAACAAAATCTCGAGCGCTTTCCAATTCGTCAATGGCGTAATCAGATTGGTCATTATAGTCCAATGGCTCCTTTCTAAGCAGCCCCTTTCGAGCGTATTTTAACTTTTGGGGGGCCAAAAGTTTCTCGCATTTCATGTTGATCTCGTAGGGCAAGAGACACCGGTCATCGTTGCTCCAAGTCAAATTCTGCGCATGTGTCCAAGTTCGCTCGAAATGGACAGGAAGTGCAACGCCCTCCATATCCAGAGGATCAAGCTTGTCTGCACCAAATTGGAATTGGACAATGCCACCTGAAGAAATTCTCACGGTATCGTCATATTGAGTAGACAAATCCTCGAGAGACTTCATGAGACGTCTCGACATGTAACCAGTCTCAGCGGTCTTGACGGCCGTATCCACCAATCCTTCACGACCAGATATAGCGTGGAACAAGAACTCGGTTGGTGTCAGTCCTGTGAAGAAACTGTTTCTGACGAAACCCTTAGACAGTGGCTGCCTGGCATTCTTTGGAAAATGAGGCAAACTACGATCCTGAAAGCCATCCGGAACACGTTTGCCTCCAATAATCTGCTGTCCTACGACAGCCACCATCTGAGCAACGTTAATAGAAGAGCCCTTGGAACCAGATTTCGCCATGATCAGTGGCGAATTCCATTTGCTTAACGTATCTATACAGTAATCTCCGGCTTGTTGTCTGACTTTGCTGAGGATACCTGAGATGGCGTTTTCGAGAGTCTCTTCCATGTTGCAACCAGTTGCTTTCTCCAATGTGCCGGCTTTGAATTTTTTAATTTTGTCCTCGCACTCGTCATAGGCAACGCGAACCAATTCTTTCTTTCTATCTGTGAGTGCCTTCGAGGGGTACACGTCGCTGATACCGATGGAGAAGCCTTCGTTTGTAAGATATCTTGCAGAAATCTTCGCGAGTCGGTTCATGGCTATTACGGCTGCATCGGGACCGAAATCTCTAAGAATGATGTAGAAAATGGAGTCTTTCTTTCCGGAACCCACAGTGGTCTTGTCCATTCTGCCGCACATGACCTCCGAGTTACGCACTACCAGCCAGCCATCATTCGGGCACATGTCTGGGCACATTCCTGGTACAGCTCTGTAATCTCGGCACTTTGCATCGAGGTTGACTTTGACAGGAGAATCCTTGTTGGCTCGCATGAGAATACTGAACACCTGTTTCCCAGTCCAGAGAGCTTGCGGCTTCACGATCGCAGGAGGTGGAAGATCTAGTTGTTCGTAGCCATCAACCATGTACATACAAAGATTCGTAAACGTTGCTCGACTGAAGAAGTTTTCCTTGCTGCTGAGAAGATACGCGGCAGTGATGAAATCCTGGGTCGCAGAAATAATTGGCTCTCCGTTCTTTGGGGTGGACAAATTGTTCTTCACGCCCATCAGGTTAATGGCTTCTGTTCTGGCTTCTTCGGTCTGAGGAACATGCAAGTTCATCTCGTCACCGTCAAAATCGGCGTTGTATGGCGTACAGACACACTCGTTAAGCCGAAATGTCCTCCAGGGTCTGACTTTGACATAATGACTCATGATACTGAGTTTGTGCAAAGAAGGTTGTCGGTTGAAAAGCACAATATCGCCATCTTCAAGATGTCTTTCGACAACATCGCCAATTTGCAAATCCTTTGCTAGCTTCTTTCGATTTCCAAACTTCAAGTTCATGTGATCGCCGGGTTCATTAGGCCCCTTGTCCTTCTTCCAAACCTCCCGAGC
The DNA here is from genome assembly GCA_007825345.1 of Lachnellula suecica. NCBI lineage: Eukaryota > Fungi > Ascomycota > Leotiomycetes > Helotiales > Lachnaceae > Lachnellula > Lachnellula suecica. The sequence goes on from QGMK01001090.1 coordinate 3,367, forward strand.
ACCGGGATGCCGCTCAGTTCCATTTTCTACACATTTTCTCAATTTCTTGATATTGTGCATTTGGACTCTTTCTGGATAGGTGAGATTCATGGCGACCAGGATTGGAATTGCGACCTGGTCGATTCCAAGATTTGGGTCTGGTGAAATGACAGTTCGGCCTGAGAAATCGACACGCTTCCCAGACAAGTTCCCTCTGAAACGACCCTGTTTGCCTTTGAGACGTTGACAAAAACCCCTGATAGGTTTCCCGTTGCTATTTTGCTGGAGGTTGGGAACGTCGCTGTTGATATATAGCGCGACCTGCAACTGCATATAGTCCCATTGCTCAACAATTGTTTGCAGAGGTTGACCCTTTTGTAGCGCAGCGCGAATTAGAGAACTGATGTGAACAATTTCGGCCAGTTTCGTAGTAAGATCATCTTCCGTACTTGCACTTTCCTGTGCAACAGATGGACGTATACAAACCGGTGGGGCAGGTATGTATTGCCATAGGAACATCTCCGGCCTCCCCTCGGCAGGGTTGATGCCCAGAAGTTCACAATCGCTTGGAGATATCTTTTTGAAAAGGTTTAAGACCCTCAGAGGATTGAGATCGTCCACCGCCTTTCCAATATGCTTCTCTACCTCCGTATTAATCTTCTTTATCTCATCAAAGGTAGTTTCGAAAACGGACAACGGCTTTGGCTTGACCTTGCTCTTGGTATTCGATTTCTTAAACACCGAGTATTGGTCATGAACGAGTTTGAGCGCAGCGGGCTTTCGAATCGGGCCATTGTAGGCATCGCAGGAAGGGCATTGCTTTGCTTTTCGACATTGTTCGTTAATCTTTTTACAGATCTGAGTGCGTTTCAGGTTATCGATTCCAGGTCTTCGTAGTTCTCTGAGAAATGTACGCCGTTCCGTAGTGGTGAGCATGACTTTGGCGCAATCCTATTTCAAAGTCAGACCTGTAATTTTTCGAGGGTACAGAGCTCCATACTTTACAAATGTTTTGTAGAATCATAATAGTCAACTTCATGTATCCAATGTGAAATGCTGGAAGCGCCAGCTTGACGTGACCGAAATGCCCATTGCAGAGATTGAGTCCTTCGTTGCATGTACCGCAAGTTCCAGCCTTACTAGAAATTCCCTGCCGATATGATCAGCACATCACATACCGGTATATCTTTTGAGAGGTCCCTACCAGCTGCGGGTCCAAGGCTCCATTTGCGACAGGTGTGCGTGCCTTCTCGACATCGTAGAGTATGCGGTCGGTGACTTCGAGAACGCCTTGATTAACAATATCTTGATTCGATCTATAGAAACGGCGGTCAGTAGAGGCCCTATATTCAAGTACAATAGACTTACTGAATCCCAAATTTCATCTGCGCGAATCGCTTTGGAATCCTGTCGACAACTTGCTCCTTCCCCTCCACTCCGGTACTTAATAGAGCCGGCATCTTGATGGGCTATGGAGGGTTGACCATGGGGAAAATGAGCTGTTTAGTAAATACGCAAGAAGATTGATTCCTTGCTATCCCATGTTCTTGGTAAATTGGGCTTGTGTGGGGTTGCGAAGTCGAGGGAGGTTTGACTCAGAAGGTCCCTTGCAAAACCGAAAAGTAGGAGGGGCACGACTACAACGGAAAAAAGATTTGCCGACCCGATGTGTAACCATACAGACGACGTTCTCAGAGCGATATACACTAGCTAAGTTCCTAAGTACTTTTGAATTCCTCATGGGGTGTGAGACTTTCCACTACCATCTGACCAATTTGTGATCCACAATATCTATCAAGAAGCTCTTTCGGACCCACGACAAGGACGTCCAAAGATAGCAAGCAGCAAATACCTAAACCGATTTATATCCGCAAATCTCTCTTCTGGTCCGACGAACTAAAATCATGAGTTCCAGCACCTTAGGAGGTAGAGTTTCGAAGGCTAAATCAAAACCTAGACCGCCCCAACGGCCTAAAACAGTCAACTCTAAGCTCGGCGGTCCTGCACGGCTGGCCAACCTCATCGCAAGATATGAGAAGAAACTAGAAGCATGCAAGAAGAGACACGAGCTCGGATCTGAAGAATACGAAAGTGCGGTACAGGCCGTCCGCGAACCATTCGAAACAGAGCACCTGAAGCTCGAAGAGATGAAAGATATGAAACTCACTGAGCTCCCAAAACCTGCCTCAATTATGGTCATGCGCCAGATGCGAAAATGGAACATCATAAATGGGCCAAACCGAAGAGAGCTCATGGTTCCTAGGGACCGTTTCTATTATAATGACTTTGGACTTCTAAGAGACAGTCTCGATGATGAGTTTGGCGAGGTTTGCAAGCTCAAGATCGCCGCTCACATCATATCCAAAGGTCGGATAATCCTGGACAAAGGAATCGCTAGGGTTGATGGGCAAGGGGCAAATACATTCCAGTACGCAAACTTCACTGCGGCATGGGAAGACCCTGAATGGGATGGCGAATTCCATTTGCCCAAGGTCTATTGGCACTGTGATGCGTTTTTTCCTCCATTTCACCGCAAGGATTCGTCTGAGGAATTGTCTGAAGAATCGTCTGAGGAATCATCCGAAGAATCATCTGAAGAATCGTCTGAAAAATCGTCCGAGGGATCACTGGAGGAATCGCCTGAGGAACTCATGTCTTTTGAGACACCCAACCAAAATGCATCGCCAGAATCTCAACTTCCACGCGATGCAATAAATCGGGAGCAAGTACTACCGCTACAAGAGATTCTCCCCACCGCCAGCATGTACCCCCCCTTGGAGGACGAGTCAGCTGTCCCCTTCCAAGGGTTCGAGGCGTATCTACACGACCAGCTAAGCCAAGATCTATACGCGGATGTTGGAGGAGACTGAGCGGCTGTAACTACCATTTCCTACACGTTGTGATGGCTTTCACATTTTCCTAGGTCTGATTATAACAAAGACGGGGATCACGGGTCTGTAGTGCGCTTATGCTCGCTCAAAAACGCTTGTATTACTTTGAATTATGCAATGGTCACGCTGTATGCTTCCCATCCTCTCCACCACGAAGAGCAAGAAACGACCGGACGTCAGTGGCATACTGCAGGCCTTCTAGCAACGGCACCAGGTGCAAGAGATCATTATCAGTGGGGTCATTAATCCAGCCTTCTATGGGTATCGCGTTATCTGTCTTATTGTTAACATCTTTAATCTCCTGAATATTAAACTTGGGCTGGGAGAAGGAAAAGTGTGTACTGTACTGACCTTGATGAAACATATAGCTTAGAGGACTGTTATCTAAAATCATAACTTTGCTCAAGTCGGGCTCTACCGAGCTCAGATCCTTGATGAATGCGCCATGCCGGAATGTACAATGTTGGCGGTAGTAGCGACCGGAGAAGAACTTGCGCTCTACTTCTAGGAGGTCTATGACGGGGTCTGCGTATTCTTGGACGGAGGCTGTGAAGATGACTAGCTTGTACCATTTGCAAATCTGGTCTCGGTTAGTAAGGCCTGGCTAGGAGAGGCAGGAGGCTAACTCACCCGTCGCAAGAAGTCGTCGCAATGAGGTCGCTTATGGACATAATAGAGAATGGGATGCTGGGGCCCAAGTGTTGAACTCCCATCGGCTGAGACAAGATTGTTAAGCTTTACCTCAACCATGTGCCCACTACTAGTGCGACCCCCCTTTGCCATACTATGAATAAGTGTCTCGTCCAGGTCCAGAATAAGTGTCTTTTGAATCAGTCGTCCACTTGGTGGATCTGGGATTGTGTAGGAGGGCTGCCGCGCGGGAATTAAAGGCCTTGGTGGGACTGGGGCGCGAGGATATTTAGTCATGAGGAGTGAAGAAGCGGAAGAGGTGGAAGATTTCAGAGTAGCCGGTGATATTTCCCCAACAGCGCCAGAGCCATTACTCTGCGTGCTTGCCGACTGCGCCCGACGATGTTTCCTCTGCCTCAAGTTGTCCTCGTTATGGAGCTTGATTCGGATTGATCGTCTTGCTGGGGCTATCTCATCGGACTTGGATCGAGTATGTCGAGTTGAGCTTGCTGCTTTGTCTTCTTCTGACAGTGCTCGGTCCCGGTCCGATTCCGACTCAGAGGACATTCCGGAGGAGGACGAATTTGACGAAAGTGCTTTGGATCTTCTATTAGAGCCTCGGCGTTCATTGGTGTTCCTTCCTTTGTTTGGCTCTCCACTTATCCTTTCGCTGTCAAATGAGTCCTCAGCTGCTTGGCTTGCTGAAATTCGCCTTGGACTCCCGAACCCAGATCCAAGTTTCCTTAATTGTGTGAACGGCGCAAATGTCCCCCTCTCATCGTATAGACAAGCTATCAAGTAGACACCTGGCGCAGCCAGAGTAGACAGCATCCACCGTATTGACTCGATCAAAGCACCAGAGATCCTTTTGGGAACCTTGTGCCAGCCCGTTGGTTGCGGAGCTGAGGTTTCGTCCACTTCTTTGTCTAACAGCGGGGTTTCCTCGTGGACTGCCTTTTCATCCTCGGCCTCTTCAACGCCATCTAGGCTTTCTGACTTCTCGTCGGATGTGTTCTCTCGTGAGTTCCTCCTCGACCCAGACCCTTCCATAGACGCCAGGAGATTTCCATACGAGTTGCTCCGGGAAGGCGCGGGAGTCTGCGGCGGCGACACTCGCGCCGAGAGAATATTCAGAGAGTTCATCGTATTATCGCAGCCATGAAGGAGGATTTCTCGTTGTCTTTCGAAGGTTTTTTTTTTGTAAAACAAGGTACGGGTAATTAGCCCTCGCAGGAAGGGTGCCAATATTATCGCGACGGAGGCTTTCCGGTATTGGTCTTTCTAAGTTGGCCCAACGATTGTGTTCAGCTCCCGGTCCGATCCCTTGTTGTCGCGAACTGCTGTCCTTTGTCTTCAGCTTGGTCGTAAGAGAATGCGCCGGCAGGTCGAGAGCTTCCGGATTTGAAATATGCACAATATTAAGAAGAAGAAGCCGTCTGCGATGTGAGAAATATGAAATGTGAGGGGATTTGAAGAGGGGACGATCAACAAAGCTGGTTGAGTTACACTTCGTACTGCGGTCTGGGCTAGCTTGTCTGGGTGAGGATCGCGGCACGCCAAAATCGCCGGAGCCGACGCCGAGAGAACCCGCAAGGGGGGAGCTTCAAAAAAAAGAGTCACAGTTGCACAGACTTTTAGAAAAAGCAGACGCCAGCATCATAATTCCTCACAAATTAAATCAACTATTTCAAAACAGCACCGCGACAGCACACACAACTACTTGGCGATTCAATCCGTACCTTAATTGCCACGCGCATATTCCACAGAAGCATTAGCAAAAAACAGTACCCCTCCTCGAAACACCAAAGCACCGCGAAAGTCGACAACACAGCTATAAGTGCTGTCTATCTAGCAAGGCGCCGCAGATATCACTATGCCGTCCGCACAGGTTGGGTACGCGCCGAATCTGGGCGTATTCCTAAAATCTCTGAAGGCACAACCGTTAGAATCCTCTATTGAGAATTTGATCTCGTAAGTTTTCCAGCCATTTTATTCCTGCTTTACATAATTGGTAGCTGACAGTTCGCAGGCTTCTCAAACGCAGACAGATTACGAATTCGAGACCCTGCGCAGTGGCTACAGCGCACCTACTTCTTCAAGTGGTTGCCAAATTCAGATGGACCAGCATAGACAGGCTCATTGAGCGGATCCAGGATGTTGGCCAGAAGCTCATTGAAGCGCAGCCAAGGGAGATGGTGGTGGGAAACATAATCCGTCGAGTTCTGGGTATGATTAGAGATGAAGCAAAGGAGGACCGAAACGACGACGTGAGCGATTCGGCGTCGAACAGTCAGATTGGGTCCCCCCAACGTGAGCACATCGATTTGGGATCATCACAAGTACCGCCTCCATCTTTTAGCCCTTTAAGGTTCAGCTCGACAGACGCTTCGAACTCGACAGAGGCAAATGACGACGATGTTTTCGGAGGAAGGTCTCAAGTGGCCTCTCGTCCTCCGTTGATGACCTCGCATACTTCATACGCCGTGCTGAATGGAGTTCCAGTTCAGCAGTCGATGTTCAACCTCCTCTCAGCCACCGGGTCGCCTATATCAACCCCTCCAGGAGCGCACTCACCTCATACAAAATCAAACATAAATCCGGCTTCGTTGGCTCAAAGAATGGCATCATCATCAAAGGACTTGAAGGCTGAGGTTATCGAGGGTATTGAAGAAATCATCGATGAACTCGACCAAGCCGACGACCGAATTGCTGCACAGGCACTGGAGCATATTCATTCCAATGAAGTTATTCTAACGCATTCGTCCTCGCTGAGTGTGCAGAAATTCCTACTGGAGGCTGCCAAAAAGAGGAAGTTTACCGTCATCATCGCGGAATCATACCCAAACGACCACGAAGCAACGCACCTCTCAGTCACAAGGAAGATCGATACGGATGGAGAAGGTGCAACCGATACGAGCACGCCGAGGTTTTCCAAATCCCTCTCCGATGCTGGTATTACCGTCATCCTCATGACCGACGCTAGCATTTTTGCCATTATGTCGAGAGTAAACAAAGTCATACTGGCAACCCATGCTGTTATCGCAAATGGAGGCCTGATCGCTGCCGCTGGTGCCCGCATTATTGCAAAGGCTGCTCGTGTTCACAGGACACCTGTGATTGTGGTCAGTGGAGTCTACAAGCTCAGTCCAGAATACCCCTTCGAATTTGAATCTCTGATTGAATACGGCGATCCTGGAACTATTGTCAAATATCAAGATGGCGCCTTGGTCGAAAATCTTGAAGTCGATAACCCTGTCTACGACTATGTGCCTCCCGATTTGGTGGATCTTTATATCACGAACATGTAAGTCACCCCCCAAAAAACTCTTTCATGGTCAGCATACTGACTTGCTATTGCAGAGGAGCACATGCCCCATCATATCTCTACAGAATTGTCGCAGATCATTACAAGACCGAGGACATCAACTTCCACAAGCCAGAACTCCAATTTTGAGAAGCTATCTCTTCCCAAACAGTAGAAGATTATAAAGCCCACGCCTAACAAGATAGCTCACTGAAGAAGATCAGACAAGATCGAGATAGAAGTGTCGAGCGGAGACTACTGAAGTCACATAAAAATCATAAGTCGACTTCGATTCCAACGCCCAACAAGAGCGGCTCCGATTCCGATTGCAGGCCGAACTATGCCTCACAGGATAGAGATGAGGATGGGGTAGAACGTGGAGTCGTTATGAGAGATTAAATCAGTCGAAAGATACCAAAGGACCTGTGACGCTCAACTAATAACAAGCCATCAACTTACGATGCTTTTCAATTTGCCCTCGCCCGTGATCTTTCTCACTCTCTGGATTAGCAGATGCGGTTACTAATTTCTCAACTCGTATAATCGCCTCGACTCCTTTGGTTTACCTCTATTCATTTTGCTCAAGCGAGCAAGAAAGCAACGCCTACCGAGTATTTATGGCAAGACAGATGCATTCTGACTTCAATCACATGTGGTTTGCAATAATCTCCAATTTCCACCCACCTGAGACTTGTTCACAAAGAGGACTGTATTTAGCTTTCGAGAGGTTATTGGTTCAAGTGACGAGACGGCCTAGGAGTATTTGTTGCAATCCGTGAGTGCTACCAAAAATGGCTTGCAGAAGTCTGACATACTCCTCGAATAGCAATGCCAGCTGTGCAATAATACAACTTCTGCCTTGGAGCCGCGTCATCAAGAAGCTGCAGTGTCACTGCAGGGCGCATCAGTGAGTCGCCGCTATAGGTCGGCTAGCCTTGCGACCATGCGACCACGGAATCCGGAGTTGTTTGAAGGCCTGTCAGAATGCAAGTGGATCCCTGCGGGGTGATGAGGGGCACAGCCGTTCGCCAAGACAGGCGGGCGGGCTGAGCGACACTTGCTGGAGTCAGCGGCTTAAGCTGACTCTTCCCGTTCTTATTCTCGATTTCATTCATTCTTATTTTCCTCGTCTCAATACTGTTGATAGTATTCCTTGCGCAGTTCATGAAAAACCGCCCACTCATATCCAAAACTATCAGCGTGCCTTTTTTACATACGCGCAAAGATAACTCGGAGCTCAGCTCTGACAACCACAGCCCACAATGGAGCCTCGCCATCCACCACCTCCACCATACAGCGAAACCGACATCTACTCAAACACCTCATCACATCCTATTCTCACACCAGCTACCTCACAAGCAGACAATGCCTCCGTAGCTGGCAACTTACACGTATCCACCGCATCATCCATTGACGACTCAGTCATCTATACACCTCTCCACTCTCCCTCGGGATCCGACCACCAAGATGGCTTCGGCCACGCATCTACGACTTCTGCACTCGCGTACTTTGAATCGCGACCTGCAACGTCTCGAAGTCCCCCTCAGTCAATAAGCCACAAGATCTCGGTTACGCCGCGGACTAGGCCTGATGAGCTTCCCTACCAGCAAAATTGGGACAGTATAGACATCACACGACAAGACTGGCAAACATTCGTGAATCATCTACTGCCTGATCATACAGTTGCCATAAATAATGATATCGCGGACCGAAAGCTGAATCACCAGTTGGAAATGGAGGAGAGTATGCACGAGCTTTCCATCGGTGGGGATGTCAAGTCCAGAGCAAACATGAGCGAAGTCGACGCACAGCTAGATCCACTACGCCAGCCACTATCTCCGCGAAGCGCCGATTATCTCTCAAGTGCATACTCTACAGTAGCTGAATGGAATGAGGGATTCTTCAATCCTCGAGGACTTCATATTATCATCGCCGAAACTGAGCTGCAGGCAGTCGCAGCTGATGGAGAGATGATGCGTATGCCCGGTGCTTGGATTTCTAATGATCATGAACCTCATCACGAAACGCCGCAAGGTAACAGTGGAAGTGGAGGGAGACGAGGCATATTTGGATCTTTCAGGTCATTTCCTGGTATGGAGGCTAGTTCTGGGGGCTTCAGGATGGGCCTGTGGTGGCTGATAATGGAGGCTTTCGTATTGGAAAGAATGGGCTTGTGGCCGATAATGAGGGGTTTCGTATTGGGAAGAACGGTCTTGTGGTAAGTTGCCTCCTACCTTTATTTTGGAGTCAGATGAGACTGCTATTTCGGATTATTGGTGACTTGACTCTATATTGGCAATACTAACTAGATTGACTAGGCTTCTTCTAATGGCTTCCGCATGGGAAACATGTTCGCCGCAGACCATAATGGGCTGAGGCTGGGAGGTGCACGTGGATTTGTGGCAGACGGACACGGAGTGACTATCGGTGGTAGAGCATTTGGCAGGCGGCATGAAAGAGGCGGGCATTGGCGAGGAGGCGGTGGAAGCGGTGGACGAGGCCGAGGCAGACATGGCCATTCTCAGCATGATAGGCACCGCTCTCGGTCCCCATCAAGCTCTTCAAGCTCTTCAAGTTCTGGCCCCAACGCCGCACGGCGAGGGCATCACCGGCATGCAAGAAGCCATTCGCACCACGGCGGCCACCAAAGACGATCCGCCTCGGCCTCAAGCTCTTCCAGCTCCGCCTCCTCAGATTCCGTATCATCAGCCGGTTCCCTCCCAGACTACGACGATATAAAAGACCGCTCGCTACCAGTGGCCAAACAGTCCCTCCTAAACTGGCTAAACCACCCCGACCAGCCCATCACCAAACAAACCGTAAAAAGCATCTCCAAAAGTATCAAGAACGCGAAGCAGGAGGACTCCAAGCAGCAGCAGCAAGACGTCGCCGTGCTGCGGAAAGAAGTGAAAGACCTGCTGAGAACATTCAAGGAAGCGAAACGAGCACAGAAGCAACAGCGGAAAGCCAACAAGCGAGCACGGCGCGCAGCAAAGAAACAGGCACGCAACGAGCGCAGAGGCGCCCGGAAGGAAGCGCGGAAAACGGACAGGCAGTGGGGTAAAAGCAGGGACGAGCGAACATCGCATCGCGGTCCGCCGTGGGCAAGATCGCAAAACCACCTCCCGATCCTAACGCCCGCGGCATCAACGCCCCTTCCAACCCCGGCAGTGCCACCTG
>QGMK01001091.1:0-13340 GCA_007825345.1 Lachnellula suecica
CTGACATTTTTGTAGATTAAGATGCAGAGTTGTAAGAGGTAACCGCAGAAGATTATGCTCTTGTTAAAAAGTCGGGTAGTATTGTTAAGGGGTGATGACAGGAGTTGGGTATTATGATCAAAGGTCTCATTAACTTGAAAGCTGTAACACGAATACCAGTTCAAGAAACTTTTGAATTCCCTAAGCAAAAAAAGGCATGCGTTTCAATTCCACCAGTAATCATGCTCTGAATATCTCGCACCAGATGCCCTCATCGGACGCCCCCAGAGTTAGCCATTGGCATCCAATATCTCCGATATTGATGAGTGCCTTAAGCTAAACATATGGCCGTTGTGCTGTATTGTTGGTTATTTTGGCATGCTGTGATGATCTGAAAACAAGGCCATAGAAAAGTCCCATATCAAGTGAGACATTTACAGGGTTTTATTTTCGAGTGTATACGGTATACAAGAGGTTTTAGAACAGGCCGGAGAATAGCCACGTTGATGAACTGTGGCCAGTTGAAAGACCTCCATATGCCCTCTTTCACAGAAGGTATTTTTGATAGTGAATAGTATCTGGAACTGTGTTTTCGGCCCAGAATCATCCGGAAGTAACATGTCGGATCTATGGACATCGAAACAAATCGTTTGACAAGTCTGGGGCTTTGTTTGGCGTACTGCGAAATCCAAGCTTCGAGGGGCACACTCAATCTCAAGAATCGTTAGAGGCAATCCATTCATCAAGTCGCCCTTGTAATGGAAACGGAGGCTTTTGCATCTTTGATGCACTGTCCCATAATATCTTCGCTGCTGGATTCTTGCTTGGATCAGACTCAAGGGTCATCTCGACCACAGGTGCATCAGCAAAAGTGACGGCCGTGGGTTTCTCGAAGGACATCGTTATTTGGTAGTCTTTGGTGGCAGATGATTGAGAAACGTAGAGCGGTATCAGAAAATATTTGATGATTCTCATGCCCACGTGTGCAGCGAGAGCCTCAAGGGTTTGGAAAGAAGACTCCTCGATGGTCTGTAACTGTGTTAGACACACTGGTATGAGACTTTAGAGGGTGACTTACCTTGACGACAATTTCCTCCAAAGCATTATAAGAGTCCGTGGCAGTAAGGGTATGCTTCATACCATCTATCTTGACAGTCGCCACAACAAGCTGCTTAGCCAGACGCTCATTCGGGTTGACGCCAATCAACGTCGTGACCTTGAGGTCGTGAAGAGTCAAGATATAAGACGCCAAACCTGGTCCTTGCTCCGAAAGATCATACATGAGAGAATCCGTGACGCTAACCCCGGATCCCAGCAGCGATGCCTTTGGCAACATAATCGTAATTTCCAGCAACCTCATCATCTTCGAACTGAGCAACGGAACCTCAGGGCTCTTTATGTTTTGCCCTTGCGTAAGCCCAGCTGCGATATCCACGGCAAGTGCAGCCAACGATTGCTCATCCTCTCCATAAACCTGCGAGAAACGACTGCAAGCCTCCAAAATAGCCTTACTCAAAGTCCCATAATGAACCGTGCTTTTGGTAACCGCATCTTCGGTAGAGGCCGATTCAAAAGGCTCTCGGAGGGAAACAGACGCGGAAATCAAAACCGGCTGGGACTTTTTCGTTCGTCCCCATGCGTCTTTGCCCACAACCAGAGAGGTCTGCAAATTTCGGACCCGGATCACTGAATGTGGCTTCCCGGCGGCCTGTAGGAGATCCCAGGCATGTGCTGTATTGACGCCCATTCTTGAAATACGGCGGAAAGGTCAATCTCTGTTCTTTACTTTTTGGTTGTGGTAGTTGAGCAAGTCACCGACGGAGACCGAAGAGTGGAACTTTAACTTAGGTTGAAGTTGGGCAAGTCACGTTATTTTTCGACTTTAGATACAGGCTCTAGATTCAACAACGCGGGAATTGAAGGGGTTGCGAATATTTGAATTTTATAGAGTCTTCGAGCGTTCGGTACATTTTACATACATAGAATTGATGCGTTTCCCATGCGTTTCTTTCCCCTATGCCTTCGCTTGATAATGCCCTCTTCCCCGTCTATAGTCAACGGCAAACAAAACAGGTTTAGGTCTAAACAGTGTATTATATGTGTATTTTAATATATAAAGACCTCGATTGCATACAAGGTATCAAGTGTCCTTCCAAGATCCAAACCCAAATTTTCCGATCCCTCCAGTAAATCAAAACTCCAAGCTATGCTAATCAAATCCCACATCGATTTTCACTCACACATAACATAAAGCTTAGTCTCAAGACCTTCAAAGATGACACGTGTCAGCTCCAGGCATTGCAACCTCAGTAGCTCTCTCAGCCTCATGCTCCAAGCCCATCCGCTCAGCCTTATACGCCTTAACCCCCACAAACACACACAGGGCAATGCCCACCACCAGCGCTGCACCCATTAAGATCAAGTTGACCGGCAATGGGTTGCCCTCAAAGACCTTATGCAGCAGCGTATCTAAGCCGCTCTGGCTGAAATTGAAGAGGCCGGCCAAACAAATGGTGAGACCATAGACTGTGCCGAACGTAGCGAAGCCGAAAACCTTGCCAGAGTAGTCCGAAACCGCGGTGTAATAGAACGGACGATAGAGGACGAAGAGGGAGATGTTGGCATAAGCGGCCCACGTGTAAGGCAGACATCCCAGAACGCCAATTGTGGTAGCGATCGTCACGAGGGCGCTGAGAGTGAAGAAAGTAGATGTGTTGTCCAGTACGAGGCCGATGAAGGGAATAGAAAGTATCCCTCCGAGAGGCAGGGCGATGTCGAAGAAGGTGTTGATTTCGACAGCTTTTTCGTAGGATCCGAGCAGGTATTCGTATTGCGGACGGATAGTAGCGACGAAGAAGTTGATGCGTGTCATTTGGATGACAGTGAAGAGTGTAATGAGGATAAACCACGGAGAGAGGATCTGCTGGGTCACAGTCTTTCCATGCATAACACCCCAGACGCCAGAAATTGCATTCTTACGCTCTTCTTGCTCGATATTCTTTCCTTTAGATTTGGAGCCAAGGAGATCCGTAATTTCCGAGTCGCGGTGCTGGCGTTGTTCGTCTCGTAGAAGAGCTGTGTGCTCGTCCATTTGGTCGTCGTAGCCATTGGAATTTTCGTCTTCGATTTGGTTGAATAGCTCGCCAACCGTTTTGTATGAAGCCTTGGGCATGAACAAGACCTGGACAACGAGGATAAGGGCGGGTACAGTGAGGTACCCGAGGAAGAACTTCTTTGGCCAGAAGGAACCATTGCTCCATTGATAGAGCATGCGATATACCAGAAATATTGCCGATGAGGAGTCGAATGCCCCGGTGAGCAAGGCCAGAATCAGGCCCGAGTGCCTGGGGAAGGTATTCGAGAGCTGGAAAGACGAGATGAAGACAAAAGGTCCACCGAGGGCCAGAAGCAAATATCCGGGTATATACGCATCGAAAGAGGGCGATGCAAAAGCAAAAAGCACAGATCCAATCGCGAGCAGAAAACTCCCAATGATTCCACAAAGTCGAGGTCCGAATGTATCCAGAATGGCTCCAATTGGAAGAGCTGCGACGTTGGTGCCCACAGCCGCCACCGTGAACATCAAGTTCAGATGTATTTCCTGCGCAAAGCACGTTCGTACCCCTCGTTCCAACTCATCTTCTGTGCAAAGGTCCCGGTATACATGCTCGCGAATAAGGACAGGCTTGAGGGCTGCGTATCCGAATACGACTCCGGCGGAGAAAAGGCAGTAGACAACTGCTAGGAAGACTTGCACTGTGAAGAGATAAGGCGTCAGTCATTTTCTTTCCGGAGGAAATACTGGAAGCCGAGAACTCACAGATCCTCTTGCTCTTTGGCACTTCAAAGGCTCCCACAGCCTGTGCCTGTAAGTTCTCTTCTAGAGATGGCGGTACCCACGATCCAGGCAGAGGACTGAAGCTCAGCTTGCGGTCTCTGGGCGAGTGCGCGCCCCCCACAGGCGATCTCCCCCTCTCTGGAGAGAGCGTCTCAACAGAGGTGACTCTCTGCAGTAGCGACATAGTCTAATAATCCGAACTTCTGCTGAGATGTAAATTCTATACAAGTTCTAGTGCGGAGCAAAGAGATATTCGAGGTCGGTCCAGCTCCGGTACTGTTAGGTAACTATGGCGGGGTAAATATTGGCAGTTGCGTCACTGCTAGATATTTGTAGCAATTGAGTGGCGCAAACTCTTCGTTTATGATCGAAAAGACAAATGTGTATGAAAGGAACACCTCCGAGACCTCCTAAGTATAAGTATATAAAAGAAAATAGCCCCTCAAGTATCCCTCCCCCTTCTTGACTTTTTCCAAGGTTCAGCAACGGTCCAGCCCATCAGGGCCCAGCCTCAGAGATAAAGCTCTGCCGCTAGTTAAAAAAGATCCCGGTCAGTGCAGCAGGCGTGCCCCGCCAATGGCACCTGCCATCGAGCATCGGCCGCCGCGGCAGCTTTCGCAGAAGAGGGAAAACTTTTATTGGCCATGAATCCATGAAAATTGCTTTTCGGGCGCCTCCGTCATTGAGGCTATAAGCACTGTGGGGATTCTCGACGCAAGTGTTTTGGAAGAGATTTCTGCTGCGGGATCGTGTTTATTAGGGTTTTCAAGAATGTGTCGTGGCCCTCTGTAGGAGAAATAAATTTCCGATGTAAAGTCATTTAGAACTCTGATATAACTTACTTTTTTTCCTCATACGGAGAGCGTAATTAGGAACTCTTCCGACTAAAACGCTTGATCTGTCAGAACTGTGTATCTATACTGGAAACCTGCCATGAATTATTGCGTACTATCTATAACGGATGCCAAATTATAGAGGCTAGTAGTGGTGATTGTCATTCTATTTGTTGCCAGATGCCATTGCGGAAGCCAGCCTCGTACACTATGTATTATTCGATGAAATTGGAACGCCCTCCAAAACGCGCAAGCCTCAACCCGAAAACTCATTGAAGCCCGATCCAGCACCAACAGAATCCATGAGGTTACCAAAAAATGCATCATCATAGCCGTAATCGCCAACACCTAGAGTCATTCCAATTGCTTGCTCAAAGCCATCACCCATAGTGTAACTAAGATCCATGCCAAGATTTGAATCGAAGGCCGGCATCGGATAGCTTTGCGGAATAGAGAACTGATTCATGTCATAGCCCTGAGCTGGAGTTTGCCATTCGCTCGATGTGCCTGAATACTGGCCCGCATTTTCGGCCTGGTGCCTAGAATTGCCTGTTGCAACTTCACTGAGAAGTTGAAGTGGTGTATTGGAAGGACTGAAGGGTTGCTGTCCATTCTTTTGGTTGCCTTGCGCCTTTTGACGAGGGTTGGCATCACTCGGGGTGTCTGCAATCGTCTCTGTAAAGAGCGTCGAGGCAGAGCCTGTGGGGGACACCCGTGTTACTGTGCCCTCTCGTTGACGGTGAAACCAAGTCTTCAACATGATAAGAACCATCAGGAACTTAGCAGAAGGTCGTGATTTCTCATCCGCCGCAGCTGCTTTAAAAGTAGCCACCAGGTTATCCAAATACTGTTCGACTTTCATGTTGTCTTTATTGATCACCTTTCCCAGTTCAGAATTAGGTTGTGCCGCGGCGAAGTACATCTTGATAAGAACAACAACAGCATAGGCGACCCGGATAAAGTTAAAAATCGGCAGACATCGAATGGTTTCAATATCAAATTGGAAGAATGTCTCAAAGATGCCATCAATAGATGTTAAACAGCTTGACAATGCACTGATATGAGTGGAAGTGAGTGCCTCGGGCTCTCGGTCTCCAACGCCACGTAGTGTTTCTTCTGTAAATGGCGGTTTGAACTCGTCAACGTTGTGATCGACATGCATTGCTACTTCATGCATATACAGGCTAACGACATGGTGGGTCATTGTTAACGAAGCTGGATCATGTTAGAGAAGATTCGTCTCAAGTCTGAAGATTGCTTACGGGTTTTGGCTTCGTCGGGCAATTGGCTGTTCCATTTCTCCATATCTCTCTCAAATCCTTTCATAGCGAATTGAACCTTGGAATCTGCGATGTTGACAGTTGCTGTTGGGTCGTCCATCGAAAACTGGGTACCGACTTCCTCAGCGATGTGCTGGTTCTTTATCCACTGGCATAGAATCTTGTCAGAGGCAACAGCATCGGGTGAATTCTCGAAGAATTCTATACAGTTATCCATGAATGAGTTCCAACGGATCAAGTTTGGTCGACGAAGTCCCATAGAAGCATTGCAGCAAAGGAAGTAGCACACAAGCCAAGCTCGTCTTGCTTCTGGGCTCTCGGAGTCAGGGTATGGGGTTCGCCGCCACGGATTGTCTCTCCACAACCCAGCATGCTTGGACTTTTGTGACTTGGTCTTCTTTCCCATGCCAATGTCAATACCCATAACCGCCGCAATATGAATAAGTTGATAAAATTTTAGCTCTTCAAAATGCTCCGGGGGCCAGTACCATAAAGTGCTAACATGTAGGGCTTGTACCAACTCCAAGGTTTTCTCTCCGCTGACTATGATGCGCTCAGCGTATATAGCCATCACCTCCTTGGTCAACGTGCGCTGCAACTCGGGATAGTTCATTCCAGAACTAGCGGCAAGGATAGCGAGGAAGAGGATGGGCTTTGTCTTGCGAACTTCTGCTGCAGGTGTACCCTCTGGGAAAACAACAGCTGGCAAGTGCGGTGCCATGCGTTCGATATAGCATTTGAACAGTACATTTGCCATTTCGGATGTTAAAAGACCTCTGTCCACAACATCTGCATATTCGTGTGTCTGCGCCTTTCTCCTTGCTGGTGCTTCTCCTAATTTATAACCACCGAAGTTTTGGTGAAAAATTGATACGTTTTCACCTGGCAGAGGGGTAGTTGATACATCCGTATGCTTTCGCTTTTGTCCAGCCATGACCATAGGAGGCGCAGACGACTTTCTTGTCTCCAACTCCGGTGCCTTGGGGTATGGAGACCATTCACTCGTGGCCATTCGAGCATCAGGACGTCCTGCAAAAGGAGAGTTGTAGCCGCCATTGGTGACCTGTTGATATGGATTCGGCCGAGTTGGCACATAACCTTCTTGGTTCTCACCAACCTCGCTATTTTGTGCAGATTTTGCTTTCAGGGACTCGGTCAAGGCATCGATTTTCTTTTCGAGCTCTGCAACGCGACTGTCCGTCTTCTTCTGCCTCTTCCGACTTGGGACGGTGACGACGCAGGTACGACCAGCTTTTGCGCATCGCTTGCAGTCGCCATGGGGATTGTTGGGATCTGGCTCGCATCTTTTAATGGTTAGCATGTAGGTACTGATGTTGTTTTTGGTCGCGAGCTTCAAGCTTTACCTGACTTTGAGCCCACGGCATGCTTCACAGGCGCGGGGGCGTTTGGGATCATCGCCAGCAAGACCGCCATCGTTGTCTGATCCCGCATTTCCACCAGAGTGGGGGGTTTGAGGGAGGTAGGAGCTTTGATGGGACGAGGCTTGGAAAGCGGCAGGATACTGGTGTTGCTGGTGGTGTTGTGGTAAGCCAAGCACAGGAGATCTCGACGCTGACGGTTGCGCTGCAATCGGAGTAGGAAGGTTGGTTGCGTTGGCCACGCGCTGAGCAAAGGCGCTCGCTGAGGCTGCTGTATCGCGCAGGCGAGGATCGATTTCCTGTAAGTTCGAAGCCATCTCCGCGATGGGGCGCGTGCAAAATAGTCAAATGATGTTCCGTGACGGGCGGGAAAGACGCCGACGACCGATGTGTTGGCGAAGAAAGGCAGACTGCGCACCCGAAATAAGGTTTGGCGATCAACCACAAGTTTGAGGCTCATTCAATCATTGTACATTTCTTTACTTGTCCATTCCAAATTCTTGATCACTTGACCGTTGATCTATTGTGAATACTCCCAAGCATCTAAAGTGAACTACGTTTATCGGATTCATAGAGATTTATTATCCACGCTAAGGTCGGGCAACAGTTAATAAATCATCCTATTTAATCCAGCGACTATCAAATAATTTGCTTACCGTATTGACTCGAAAATAAGGCCATATGAATGTTCCATTTTGGATGAGACATTGATTACATGGTCTTATTTCCAAATGAATGCGGTGCCCCTAATCCGCATCTCTATGTCTCTCAAATCTCTCCCACGCAATGAGACATTTGATGATCTCTTGCGTATATGCTGGTCTCATCAAGAATGCTCCGGATGCCTGAACCAGTCCCCTTGCAGTTGGTGCCCAGGTGTAGGTCCAGAGCTCCAGCCCCGCCCCCCGCCCCCATTCCCCCATTGCTACTAATTTTGCTTCAGTCTTCAACCTGCATACCAAACACCTCTAGAATTCCTATTCTTGCACCAATTCTCAATGCCAATATCTGCCCAATATGGTCAGACCGATGGGAGCTGAGAACTCGAACCTTGGGCTGTCATGTCTCAACTATTACGTTCCTCACTTGCGTCATCTCAGTCTTGACCACCTTGGTAGTGATTGGACTTGTTGTACTGGAGATCAAATTGGGACGGAAAGCTCACGCGAGTTTGAAGGCACGATCTGAAGGCTGGTGGAAAGTGTGGAGGTATTACCAACCCGGATGGTGGAGAGGCTGGAGGCTCAGACTCGTAGATATCAGAGACGTCGAGTCAGAGAGACCTTTGTTGGGCAATGGAAGATAGGTATTCCGCTGCGTTCTAGGTACTACTTGCTTAATTGTCTCTATTACTTTACTTGCTAATGACCATGTCTCTTTACTACAAAATTTGCTGCAGCATGTGGAACATTGTGTAGAAGAGACAAAGCGTAGCTTAAAATCTCAGTCTATATTGTGCCGGGAGACTTTTGCATACCCATTGGAAGCTCCACGATCGGATGTGTCCATTGCATGATGGACTGCATCATTCGCGACCATACAATATTCCCTCGGAGTGTGCATTCTAACCCCGTGTACGCGACGTGGGGTAGAGCCATTCGTAATATCCCCAACGCTTTAAAGCATCGAAACTTTCTCTTCGGGCTTCATTGAGGATCCCCGAGTACTCGAATGGCCATGATGGTTATGGCGATAGAAAGGTAGCTGAACACCTTACGAGACCACGATTCACCCAGAGCTCACAGGCGGGATGATGGCAACCTCGTCACCCTCATTTATGACGGTACCGCTCGCAGCGCCCTCAGGGACATCAACATATTCAAGGTTCACAGTAACTAGACAGCTCTCTAGCACCTTAGCCTTTATCCCATCGTACCTTTCCTCCAGCGTCTCGAACAACTTAGAAAGCGGTAGTGGGGCAGGCAGGTTTTCGGAGCTCTTCGAAGTGTACGAACTCGCGGATGCGAAGTAGAGCATGGTGAAATGACCAGCAGGAGCCTTTGAAGTCGACATGCCGCAAAATATCTATAGTATCAACAGTCAGTGGGCTGTTTAGATAGAACTTCCAATTGATAGGCAGATCAGATATCTTGTCAGAGATCTTGGTGTAGACCACATTACACCGACTGCAAGCAGCCAATGGTTCAGGTAATACATGCTAAATTTGTTCATCACATAGAAAAAGAGTAGAGAAGATAACATGAGACTTTGGGACCTACCAAGAGCACACCCCAGGGGTTGACGCAAATTTCCAATTTTTCGAGAGTTGGTGCGGAAAGGCCAGGAGACGAGGTGCGAGAAATTCAAAAGGTCATGATATCGAAAGAGGCCCGAGCTTCTGCACGGCCCGACTTTCTTCCACATCGCGTCTCCAAATTTATTTTCAAGATCTCATCACTTGTTTTGCCATCGACTGATACTGGATCGGCCACATATTTCCTCCTAGTGCTATGTTGCGGCCTTTTCAACTTCGAAAGCAGGCTGTCAAACCATTTGTCTGCTGGCAATGCCTGTCAAGACTCCATCAACAATCCAGTTATAATGGACGTGTTGGATCATCCTCAAATGCAGAGAAATACAACTCGAGACACCTAAGGAGGCTGTCTGGCGCAGAACATGCTGTGAGTTTCAATTGATGTCATTTTCTTGATTCCTGGCTAACATTCTCAGCGCTCAGCAACCTCATTTGCCTCTGCCAACGCCTCAGGCGCTGCGGATTCGTTTCCGTTCCCGACACTTCCAATCGATACGGATATACGGCGGCAGTTGCGACAATGGGAGAAAGAAAATGCTGGATCATTCGTGCCAGTACAAATGCCCAGCGAAAACCTGGACAGGATGGGTGGCATTGTGAATAATGGGCAACATCAAGATCAATTTGTTGATATAGATTCCGACCCTTCGAGGGATGATGGAGATTACATGCCCTTATTTGAACGGGATGAACTAGTTGATGTAGGGGCCAAACGAACGTTTCTACTTCCAGGAGATCTTGTGGAGCTTAGGTAGGCGTACATCTACAAATAATGCCCGATCTCATTAAGCTTACCTTAAGATAGCTTTCTAGGTGGCCAGGGTCAGGAGCTTGCCATTTTCATACGAGAATTGGAATCTCAAGGGCAATATTACACTATGTCTGGCCGATGGGCCAACCGACTCATGAGCGAACCAAAGTTCTTCGTACCGGGCTTTGTACAGCCTCACGAGCTTGAAGATATACTTCCATACCTCCCAGGAAACGATGTGCCGAAAAGCATGCAAGATAAGCTACAACAGTTTGCGCAATCTCTTCCGAGAAATGTGGGCAGGACTGTTGTCAATAAGATGACCAAATTTTGGGACCAAGTAGATATTACGTATCTTGCTGCAGCTTCGAGGCTTGAGAAAGCCCACGAGCTTGTTGCAACAAAGAAGAATCCGACATACTTAACACTTGAAGAAATAGCTGATATTGTATTGGACCCTGTCATAAAGAAACAATCAGATGGCACCTACTCAAAGCCTGCTCTCTACGCAGTACACCGTGCTATTCTCAGCACTCCTATTGGTTTCCAGGCACAACCAAAAGGAACTCTTCGGTCAGGGGGTCGGTATGAGGTTCGGTCGCTCAGTGAAGCTAGAAATGTGGCATGGGCTGTTGATTGTGTGAGAGCATACACCGAGAAGATCACGATCGGAGGAAAGCCGCATAGGTCTTGGGAATATCTTCATGTTTTCATTCAAAAATGCAAACGCTTAATCGACAAATCAAGGGAGGACCGTGAATTTACTCCATATGGTACTCTTGGGCCTTCATCCAGGAAACCGGACCCCGACAACCATTGGAGGAAAGGTTCTCCTGGAGAACCTTTTACTGACACTGATGAGATCTTGCTCAGATTCATCGAGTCCTGGGCGTGTTTGTCGAGTTTCAATCGTGGTTCCGGTCTAAACGCCATAGCTTCTGCTATTCTACGCGCTGTAGGACGGTACGACGACGTCCAATTGACCCAAAAGACTGGGTATACGTTCTTGCAGGAGATAGGTGCGATTCCACCCTGGGAATCATTGAGTTCTTTTGCGCTCAGACTACCTTTCACCGGCCGACGACTTCGCAGTAGGGATCCTGTGGATCTTAAAGGCTTCACCAAAGACAAACTAGCCGACATCCGAAAGGACTGGGGAGAACTTCCCGTCTATTGCATTGATGACGCCAGTGCATTGGAGATTGATGACGGTATCTCCATAGAGGCAACCGAAACACCGGACGAATACTGGGCACATATTCATGTAGCTGACCCAAGTTCACACTTAGATCCAAATGACACCTATTCAAAAAACTTTGAAAGGATAGTTTCGAATGTCTATCACCCAGACCGAGTATTTTTCATGATAGATCCCCATTTCGTGAATGCGGAATTGAGTCTGGCTCGCGCGAGGCCCTGCCTGACATTCAGTGCACGGATGAATCTGAGTGGGGAGCTTTTGGAACACAAAGTGTCAGCTGGTATTATACGGAATGTTACTTACACCAGTCCTTCCGTATTTGAGGCTGTCGCCTCTGAGAGCCCTCGAATTGTTGAGAATGCAGACGAAGTTGTGCATGTTGTAGGCTCAGGGACTACCTCCGGGCCTACTCCCGCCAGGGAAATGACTACGATTGACCAACTTTCAAACGAACAAAGGAGCCAACTCAAACTACTTCACCAAATTGGAGCAGCCCATGCAAAGAAATTACGGTCCAGAGGTGGCATAATGCAGGGCCCCTCCTCTTTTAACATATCGGCTGGTTTCGATGGCGCCGAATGGGAGAGATTATACGGCAACAACAGCATGCGCTACGACGGCGACCCTACCATCAAGCTGAGCATACCAGAAGCCAAAACTCGGTCTACAGGCGGCCTGACATATCTCATGCTGCTCGCCAACGAAGTCGGAGCAAGGTGGTGTTCTGACCGAGGCATACCAGTTCCATACCGCGTAACGCCTCTGAATCCAGCAAAAGAGGACCCCGCCGAATACTACGCCAACGTCCTTGTTCCGTCCCGCAACGAAGAAGGCGTTGCCCCAATGGAGATCGCGAGGCACTACTTCGATCTCGTTGGTCCGGCTCAGCTCTCGCTGACGCCTGGCCCGCACATGACAGTCGGCGCCGAGATGATAACCAAGTGCACGAGTCCACTACGCAGGTTTCCTGATTTCTTGGTTCACGCACAAATAGGAGCTACGCTTCTCGAAGAGGCCCGGTTGGGAAAGTCTCTGGTCGGCAACACCAGCGAAGCATTTCTTCCTTACAGCGCAGATCGGATAAGTGTTCTGCTTCCCCGGATCGATACTCGAGAGCGAATGATTAAAAAGGCCGACGTAGATGCCAGGCGCATCTGGCTTTCTCGGTTTGTTTTGCGTGCTTGGCGGTTCAAGGAGGCTGAAATTCCGTCTGCGTTGACTTTTGTCGTCAGAACCATTGATCCATACAAGAAGATTATGATGGGCACGCTGGAGGAGTTTCTGGCGCCGGCTCAGTGCACAATACCTGACTGGATGGATCCTGATACTCTCCAGCCTAATGATAAGCTCGACACGGAGATCACAGACGTCGATACATATCTTGGCCGGATAGAAGTCAGCCCTATCGCGCCTGATGAGGCGGAACAGTCTGAAGATTAAACAGATCTACTCGGATATATCGGCGTCTCTTCTCTTTGATGTAAAATGATGTAATATAAGTTAGATGATGCATAGCGAAGGAAGATCGGAATGTACATGAATGTAAATCCAGGAATGCAACAAGCAATGCGCAGCAATGAGACACAACAAAACGCGTCACCAGCCCACCACATAAACAAATCACCCAAGCCCTCCCTCTCCCCTTCGCTTCTTTCTCCAGACAGCACTCATTATTTGTCGTCTCAAGCTTCCGCCCATCATTCAAAACTCACAACTACCAAGATCCAATATCAGATATAACTCAACTAAACCGTCAAAATGCATACTTCGACCTTCTCAATCCTGGGATTTGTCTCCATGGCTTTAGCACAGACAACAGGTAAAC
>QGMK01001092.1:0-13334 GCA_007825345.1 Lachnellula suecica
ATATCGACACGTTTTCCTCGGCATCCAATTCCCACGCACCCACCCTTCTTTTACAAATTGACTCGCAAAAATGTTTTTAATCGAACCTGGTGTCGCCGGTCCCAATCAATAGCCGCAGCTAAGAACGAGCTGACAACAACACACTTGCGCTCCCTTCTGCATTGCAACGCAGCACCGCAGACCAGGAGCAGCGTCTCAGACGAGCAGCCAGGCGGCGCAGGCTGTCAAGATGTACTCTATCCTCCTCGATGTGTGGCATCACGTCTCGTCGTTGAAGCCGGCGTTCATTTCAAAGACTCCCCATTTCAACTTCATTACCCTTCACTGTCAGTCCCGCGCGAACCTCCCTACGACCGTCTTGATGCTAATTCTTTTCCTCCAGACTTTTGGATTATTGGTATGGTCATACTGGGCTCCATCTGTATCTATCCTAATGGCGGCATTCGATACATCGACGCTCTCTTCCTCGCCAGCGGCGCAGCCACGCAAAGCGGTCTCAATACCGTGGATATCAATCGTCTTAACACTTGGCAACAGCTCGTGCTGTACTTTGTTCCTATGGTGACCAATCCGATTACTATCAACTCATTTCTCGTATTCTTGAGGTTATGGTGGTTCGAGAAACGGTTCCAAAACATCGTCCGCGAAGCAAAGAAAGGTCGAAGGAGCATCTCCAAGACCCTCTCCAAAGCGAAAACAAACGAGCGGGATATCGGAGACGAAGAGAAGGGGGTCAATGGGCGGAACATTGTTGTCATGCACGATACCACAAGAGCGAATGGCATAACAAACGACGGCATGGCTCCTGTGGATCTGGAGAAATATATGGCTAAGAATAAGGCTATGAATCAAGAAGAGAAGGACCGTTCTTCTAGTGATTCATCAGGGACCAGCAAAGGCCAAAGTTCTGGATCCGAACAAGATCCCAAGCCTGAGCAGGCAATTCCCAAAGCCCATACCCAAATCAAGTTTGCGGACCAAGTGAAGCGAAGCGATGGCGAGTCCGATGAGCAGCTACGAATGCCGATCCAACGAAGTCATGAGGAACACATTGCGATTCTCGAGCGCCAACGAAAGCCAGATGACGGTGCTGTTCTTCGGATTCCAGGACCTCGAGATGCCGATGCAGGCATCGATCCTGAAGCTGTCACTGGATCGCCGGTAGAGCCAGCAATCACAAGGAAATCATCCACTTTTGGGTCACGATTAGACAATACAAACACCACGCAGCTTAATGGTGACGATCATAACACGACTGAGGCCACAAAACCACGCAATATTACCATTGAAGAGCCAACGAGGTCGCCAGCAGGCGAGCATGCAGCAGAGGATGCTGTTGCAGCCAAAAATACGCTGAGTGGTGTACTCAGATTGCGGAAGCCAAGATTATTCAAGTCCAAGTCCGAAAAGCTACACGACGACACCCACCAAAATCATTTGCTGCATTCCAAGTCCAGGTCAGCAACCTTCCAAAGTATCAAGAGTGCTCTATCCAGAGACAAGGAAGACGTGATGCCGTATCTCAGCTGGGAGCCGACGATGGGACGAAATTCTGCATTCGTAAATCTGACCGAGACGCAAAGGGAAGAACTAGGAGGCATAGAGTACAGGTCCTTGAAGTCTTTAGCCTTGATTCTGATGCTCTATTTCTGGGGGTTCAGTATCTTTGCCGTCTTGGCGTTATTGCCTTGGATAGTCAGGAATGCACATTACACCGCAATTGTTGACGGTGACGGCCAGGGGAGAATTTGGTGGGCCATATTCACAGCAAATTCTGCCTTCACCGATCTGGGCTTCACTCTCACTCCGGACAGCATGATCTCGTTCCAGCAAGCCATTTGGCCACTGCTAGTGATGAGTTTCTTGATTATTATCGGCAATACCGGTTTTCCCATCATGCTACGACTGATTATTTGGGTTACCTCACTGTACGTTCCGAAGGAAAGTGGCATTTGGGAAGAGCTTCAATTCCTGCAGGACCATCCACGTCGCTGTTTCACGCTGCTTTTCCCGTCGAAGGCAACTTGGTGGCTATTCTGGATCCTTGTCGCCTTGAACGGCCTGGACTTGCTTTTCTTTATTGTTCTTGATGTTAGTATCCGACTTTCTGGAAAGATACTCCTGTCTCTAAGCTAATTTTTGCCAGTTCGGAAACCCGGTTGTTACCACATTGCCTGTGCACATTCGAGTTTTGGATGGCTGGTTCCAAGCGGTGTCGACCCGAACGGCAGGATTTGGAGTTGTGAATCTTGCCGAGCTTCACCCTGCTATTCAAGTATCATACCTGGTCATGATGTACATATCAGTCCTCCCCATCGCCATATCCGTTCGTAGAACGAACGTGTATGAGGAGAAGTCACTCGGCATATATGGTAACACCGCGGAAGAGAACGAGGACGAGGGAGAGCCTTCATACGTCGGTGCCCATCTTCGGAGGCAATTGTCCTTCGATCTCTGGTACATATTTTTGGGTGTTTTCATTATCTCCATCTCCGAAGGCAGCCGCATTCAAAGTGGCGATTCTGCCTTCACCTTGTTCTCCGTCCTTTTCGAAGTTGTCAGCGCCTACGGTACTGTGGGCCTGTCCCTTGGCTACACGAATATCAACGCAAGTTTCAGCGCTGAATTCGGTGTCGTTGCAAAACTCGTCATCATTGCTATGCAAATCCGTGGTCGCCATCGTGGTCTTCCCTACGAACTCGATCGCGCTATTCTGCTTCCTAATGAACACCTCCAAGAGAAAGAAGCTGCCGATGTAGTTCACCGGGTACGCACTAGGCCTAGTTCTACGACCCTCGCGCCTGTCAGCAGTGGCGCTTTGAAGACGGAGAGGAGCACCAGCAAAGCCAGCAAGCGTAGGAGTCCCGAGCGCGCGCAGAACTTTCTCGGCACCCTCCTTCATCCAGGGCCGACGATTCCCAACAGTCATCGAAACATGTATCGCGGCGACCCGGCTCGCTCGCGCAGACACAGTATTGCTACCACGGGGCAACGACAAGCACGAAGCGTCAGCCCCAGAACTTTAGCTGGGATGAATCACGCAAGCACTCAGTTCGGTATCCCACTCGACGGTGCCCATGAACAGAGAGGTCGTACCGAAGGCCGGAGATATTTTTTCAAGGAGGGTGTCAACCCTGCACCCCGAGAGGATGCTCCATAACTGGAACCCCCTTTTCAACAACTGTAAATAATCTAGATAGAAGGAGCATTGAGTATCTCTTTGTACACGAGCGCCGGAGTTAGATCAGACAAATGGGTGGGATAGAAACATTGCTGGGTTTTGCTTGCTTGCTTCTTGGGAAATCGGAGTTCTTTTGGAGTAGTGGAATATACAACCTGGGATTCCTCACCAAGTGCCGCTCTTTTTGCTGGCGCTGAAGATACGAATCGGGATATATGCAGATATTTAGCGACTGAATAACATATACACTGTTTCTTATCTTTCAATCCGACGATGCCGTTTCTTTCTCATATGCTAACCTGTGCAGCATGTATCACGAGAGTTCGAGATGCTCAATACTTCGCCATTTCACATGCAGTGTCCTCGATGTTTGATATTCCAAAATGTACGTAAAACCATCGCAGCGAGCTATATAGAGAGTAATACTTGCCCCTGTCTAGAAACGCTTTCATTTGCATCATGAATTGTACAGAAAGTCGCTGGCTGCATATATGTCTCAGCACTCAATCTCCAATTAACGTTTTCCCGCCTCGCGTTTCACAAATCCTCGCCGTTCAATGTTTCAGGGTATCGCACCTAGTTCAGCAATGGTGCTCGTCTTTCCCCCGCTAAAGCAACGCGCCGGATCTCGCAGGATCGCGCACGCGGCGCAGCCCACGATCACCCCTCTCTTGGCTCAAAACGGCTACCCCACACTCGGGGTGCTGTTATTTTAAGATTGGTGCGTGCGTGGCGCAGGGGCACAGTAGGTGGAGGATTTTATTTTGAGTTGGGAACGCCGGTTTGGGAATCCTTTCGGAGATGTCGGTAAGGTAATTTCGAGAGTATATGAAGGTGAGGTAGGCATGGAAAATGGCGTTCCAGAATCAAGCAGAGCTCGAATTCATCTCATACCCGTTTAAGCCAAAGAGAACATCACTTGAGATTCAGCATTAACTATTTCCAAACCTCCTCAAAGTCTCCGTTACATAAAACCACACAACATATACCAAGAACCCATCAACCGCAACAATGCAATACACTTTCCTTATCTTCACCCTCTCCCTTCTCGCAACCGCCCTCGCGGCTCCCTCTCCCAGACCCGCAGCCGCCACCTGCCACGCAGGCCTACGGTCCTGCGCTACGACTTCTATTGGCAAGGGCGTGGTCGTGGAGGGCAACGCGGACGGGACGTGCAAGACGGTGGTCTACTGCAATGACGGGCAGACTTGTGGGTGGAACGATCAGGCGGAGACGATTCTGTGTTTGCCTGCGCACGCTTGAGTGGGTGGTGCATGAAGGGGTGATTGGATTATATGGGAAAAGCCTAGGCGGCTTGGTTCTCTTTCCGTGAAGGGTAACGGTACTTTGGTTAGGTTGGGCTGGGAATGCTTTGAAGGGAATGGAGTTTGGTGACTTGGGTCGCGTTGCTTTGGGATGGTCGGCGTTGGGGCGACGGTAGAGCTCTTGCTCCTGTCCGTGGAACTTTATTGCAGCATTTTCTATATACCCTTCGAGCATATCTCCTCATTGTAATATACAGCTTCTGAATTGCGAACTTGTGAACCTACACAATTTCTTGTTTCAAACTCTTGACCATCATCTGGAATTTGCTGACTTGGGATGCCGCACCATCTGCGGCGACCTATGCACTCCATTACCCCTCCCTGGGCTTCCCCACTCACTCAGATCAATATCCGTGCTACTTCGTCTCAGGCCAAACAAACAGCACAAACAGGGGATACTGCCGGGGTTTAGCGAACGTGAGCGACCATACAAATCCCCCTGTTGACCAGGCCCCCTGTTGTGATGTTTGTTTGACCTGGCACGAAGTACAAGCCGTTGTCCAACCCAGCTTCGCATAGAAGCCTTCCGAAACGGCGCGAGTCTATATCAATACCGTCTCGTTAACCAAGTCATACATTGAGTAGAAGTATTCAACCAAACGCCTTCCAATGCCTTGTCCTTGTCGATCGATGCGCACGTACATGGCCCCGATTACTAAACTATATTTCAGGTACGATGATAGAAATCCAAATTCAAGACCTTACCAACATGCGGCTTCTCGCCCGTAAGCAGAACCCAATGCCTTTTCTGCTCTCTCATATAATGCCCCACAAAGTCCCGAGCATCCGGCAACGCACCAAGCGTCCCATCCTCCCGCCTCACAAGCGCCCATCCCACAATCCCACCCGCCTCATCATCAACCGCCTTTACAATACAACACTTATTGTTTGGATGCGTGAACCGCTTCCCCAGCGATGCTATCAACGATGCAGTCTGCTTCCGCACGGCTTCGTCGCGGCGCTGGGAGTATAGGAAGCGGGTGAGGAGGTCTGCTTCTGTGGCGGCGCAGCTGAGCGCTACTATTGTTGGGAGGTCAGACTGCAGGGCGGAGATGATTGAGAAGTTGGGCGTCATTTTTGGGGGCTTAAGTTAAGGGTTTGTGGTGCGCGGTGGTGAAGTGGTATACGTGAAGAAAAGTGGGGAAGACTTCGATGTGTAGGTGAGATGGTAGCTCAAGCCCCCACAGATGAGTCGCAATTTTCTTGTTACAACGTCTGTTTCGCTGGGTGAGCAATTAAGTAATTGTTTACAGCTGGTTTCGTGTAAATATAACTGGCAGATAGACAATTCGCTCATGCTTGTTAAGTGTGTTACTGGCGCTGGCTTGAATCACCTATGCTCATTTGTCCTAGAGATACAGCGGAAGGACCACTTTCAGATTCATTCATAAAACACCAAACATCTAACCTCGATACTCTGCCTCGACTCCTCATTCTGGTAGGCCTGATCTTCAAAAGCCGAATGCAGCGCTCGTCTCGCCACCGTTGTATCCGAATCAAAACACTTAATAAGCAACACTTCCTCCGGGCTCAGCTGGTGTTTGAAATACCACTTATGCCCCGGATTCTGCCTCACAACCCACTGCTCCCCCGGAAAGTCATTCTCCACCATCACCGCCGCCACGAGGTCCCGATCGGGGACAGTGTTTGCATCTGCCACTGCGATAGGATCTTTCAAGATTTTCTTGATTGGGCGCCAGATATTGATGATCTGGTACCTCTTCTTGACCAATTCGTTTGCCTCATCAGGTAATTCCCATCTCAACCGCTTTTCAGCTCCGTCGTATGACTGATCGACGTGTGTTTTGGTGACAGGTCCACGGTTTGCGAGGTTCTTCAGTCCTAGGTGATGCCAGTGCGTAGGTCCCCGTCTGACTTTATGGTTGAAGATGTGGATGCGGCTTGCTCCCGTGACGTCTTTCAGCAGCTTTTCACACTCTGGGTAGTATTCGGCTTCGATTTTCTTGTCGTCGACGAAGTCGGTCTCGGTGCTCTTCTGGCAACAGTATTGGAAGCCGTGGCTGTCAAGAGTATACTTCTGTTCGTCGCCACTGACGTCTGATATTGTGAAGTTGTGAGGTCGATGCGGTCGCTCGTTTGTTATTCTCCCCTTTCCGATGTAGATGGGTGTCGGGGGTAATCCGTCGCATGGGTCGTCCCAGTAGTTCAATTGAGTTGCGACATTGTGCTTCTCACTGTGCCTGCTAAGAACTTCGGCCGCCATCTCAGCAGAGTGTTTGAAGTTTGTGCTTTTCCAAAACGGAATATATCAAGTGTATGCGGAATTGGGCTCAATCTTGCCCCGTGACTGTTCGTTTCTGATGCCGTCTTCGATTTGCAAGAATATTTCCAAGAACAAGGTTAATATTAATCTGTGTAATATCCCACTTTCAATTATATATTTGCCGTGTTGGACACAGCTACAGTGCTGCTAATCGGCTGATCAAGGTATATGCGGGAAACTTGGCGTCTTGGCATCTCTCTTCCTTCCCAATCGGATGTCACTTGATATTCTAGATTGATAAACACTACATTGAACTACTTGTCGTGGCCCCGACGGTTTCATCCCGAGAATTATTAGCTCATCACGAGAGTGGGATACCCCAATAAAAATTGGTAGGTCAATTTACGATTAACAGAATGCGGGGTCGGATATATCAAAATAGAGTGGTCGAGGTCTGGGATAAAGTTTGATCGCTAACCACTTAGCCTAGGAAAATTTACTCGGCAGTGAACTACAGTTCCGATCTATAAAAGCAGGAAAGTCATCGGAGAATATACATTTCGTGAAGCAATTCTAGCATCGTATCATTCTTCAATACTTTCATCAACACAAAGCACCATGGCTATCACAACCGAAATCCCAGAGACCGTTCAATGGAATGGAAAGACTGTCCCAGTCTACCCCATGGAGACAGTCAGCTTCGAGAGACTCCTCTCACAGGAACCGGCCGAACTCGAGAAAGTTCTAAACTGCTGCGAGACAGCCGGGTTTTTTTACTTGGACCTGCAGGGCATTGACGGTCGTAGGATGTATGACGATCAAAAGAAGACTCTTGAGCTTATGCACCGTTTCTTCGAGGCTCCTCTTGAGGAGAAGAATCAGTATGGGCTCGTACAACCACATCTTGGGTAAGTTGCTGCTGGTCACCGGTGAGAATATTGTATTAATGCAGATACAAAGTTACGAGCCAATTGGTTCCCGAACTGGTGTCTTCCCGGACACCAAAGATGGATATGAAATGGTCAAGGTTAGTTGAAGTGGAAGTGGTAGATACTCAAAGTTCTTAGCTGACTAGAATGATCAAGGTATCTCGAGATGAGATTCAGAAATCTAGCCCGCATATCCCCAGTCCCATCAAGAACAGCCCAGACATCAAGATTTTGGAAAACGCAATCGCAAGCTGCAACATTGCTACCAAGACTATTCTGTCAGCGCTCTCAACCGCACTTGGCCTCACCGGTGCTGCTCGATTCGAGAATTCTCACCGTAACGATCGTCCCTCCACCACGACACTTTCCATGATGCACTACATTCCGTCTGACCCCAATGACACAAAGATCGGACATCAGAAGCACACTGATATCAGTTCGCTCACTTTACTGTTTAGCGAGGAGTGGGGAATGCAAGTCCGCCCCCCAAAGGCGCGTGAGTTCGGCTTCGTTGCCCCCAAGGATGGCTGTGCCATCGTCAACGTCGGAGACTCCCTGCGATTTGCAAGTGGCCACAAGATGCAATCTTGCATTCACAGAGTTGTGCCCTTCGACCCGACTGAGCACCGCTACTCCATTGCATACTTCCTGAGAGCAGAAGACGAGACGATGTTCACTGATAGCGAGGGCAGATATATCACCGCTGGACAGTGGCACGACGAGAAGTTCATGGCTTTTACAGATATACCTGCTATGCAGGCCAAGGCATTGCCAACGATGCTGTTGGGTGGGATGACGGAAGAGGATGGGGATGAGCCAGTTGCGCAAGTAAATGTACCCAGCGCGGCTATGGCCTCCAACGGCTTGAAGGAGATTGTAGTCGATGCGTAGTTAGGTTGTTTTTATCTTTGTTTAAGCAAATTAGCAACAATCTTTGGCCCAAGATGAGTTAATGCATGAACTATATAAGGTTGAGGTTACGGATGATGAAGCAATAAATTTCTTTTAGCAGCCCAATTAATTGCTATGACCCTCCGCTAAACTCAGACCACCAGTCAAATTCGTACTTTATTTAACTCAAAGCTTCATAACTGCGGGATGGTATTGTACTATTACGCCTCTGGTGGCCTAGGTGTGGTTCCAAAGAGGGACTAACACTAATACTGGTCCATTATCACATGTGTAGTCTTATTAATTTCAGTCTAGACTTGTATGTTTTCTACAGTATGATTAAAACCTGCAGAACATGGCCCGTGTCTGCGTCCCTCAATAAACAAAATCGAACTAAACCCAAAATGACGAAGGAACTCCATTTTATGCTTTCTGGAATAACAAGATATTCTGTTTATTGCAGATCACGAACTGTCGAACCCATGAGTCTGTTGGCAATATCGGTAGCATAAGGACCAGTAGCTCCGCGTCCGTCCTCGAGGGCCCCTGGAGTGAAAAAGCCAGAGTTATAGATTCTGGCAGCAATGTAGGCAGCACGAGCACCTTGTGCTCCAGCCGCATGTGCCTGAGCAAGAGTTGCGACAAGACCGTCACCGGCTGCTGTACCAGCGGTGCCATCGCGAACCATTCCAACGATGGTCTCGGCTGGGCAGCGTCCGGGGATATCGTGACAGCTGAAGGTACCGGCATGTGACTGCATCAGTCCTGGATTGGCGTGGCTTCCAACGCCGGGAGAATAGGTGGTGTGTACGCGCACGCATGCCTTTGACTCTTGCATCACAACAGCAAGAATGAGGCGAGCGTCGACACCGGTCTCGGCTGCGACCTGATGGATGGCGTTGTTGAGATCATCGAGCTCCTCTGGGGTGCTGTTGGGTTTGCCCATCCATTCGCAAGAAATACCCATAGTGAACCTATTGTTGGCCCACCTAGAAGCGGTCAGTATCAAAGATGCGTCTTTAAATGGAAATAATCTTACATGGTCTCGTATGATGCCCATTGTTCTACGCTGGGCCATCCGGCAGAGGGGGTTCCATCTCCAGCATAACCGGAAACAGCGGGGCCAGCAGTCGAACGAGGGGCTGCTGACGATGTCGAGGCGAAGAATGCAAGGACCATGGCGGCCAGCTTGGCAGTGATATTGAAGTTCATACTTGCGGTTTGAGTTTTGAAAAGTATTCGTAAAGTGTTAGTGAAGGCGAGAGAAGTTTAAGAAGGAGTGAAGTAAAACAATGCGAGAGAAAGTAGGAGTGCATTTTAAATACACGGCAGAAACGCCAAATCATCTAGGTCCACGACGGGTCCCAAGAAAATGAGCTTTTGGATCATGGACCGGAAAGACTTAGTCAGTGCGGGCCGGAGGTGTTTTTTGATATATATTTTCCACAACAAATAGGTGGAAATGATGATATAGGAGAAGAATAGCGGACAAAGTCTGAGGGGTTTGGCTACTAGCCAGTCATGGAGTTAAGGATTGAAGCGAGGTTTTGGAATATCTAAAGCAATGCTATCTCAAAGATCTCTCTTCTCGAAAAAAACGCACATTTGTCCTAGAATCAGGTGCTGCCTTCCTGCAAAGTGTTTGAGCTAAGTGGGAGCCGTTTCCCGCTAAAAAAATAAATCTCGTACGTTGTACCATACCATCCGGGACTACCCGCTTTCTCCTCTATTATTTGTTCGTAACCACACAAAAGTACCCTACGCCCCGTCTAATCGTACATGTTTCCAGCAAGCTTTTTCATCCAAATTATATGGTAAGCTTTGCTCTGATTGAAAGGAGATGTAGTCACATGCTCGGCTGAACCCCTTTATGGGTTGTGTCTAAGTGGGCTATAGATTTAGGCACCGACTGGTTGGAGTAAATTACTCATTTAAGCATCAAAAGCCTTTTGTATATGGCTAAGGATAAAACAAATATGAGATGAACTTGAGGTAGAGTGTTAGAAAATCTATATCCCAAAGTGGAAAGTGGGACAGTACTTAAACTTCCCGGTCTTGTTACCGCCCTTTCAGAAACGGAGCAAATCGCATCACGATGGGCCTCTGGAACATGCCCTGGGCTCTTCTGAAACTATGTTGTTGCCACTGCCATATATTCTTTGACTCCAGATCCCACGAATATAATACATCGTTTGATAGGCGACCTTAATGTATCTCAAATTCCTGCAGTTGAAATTTGCCTTCCTCCAATTCATCCATGCCCTTTCCGTACATGTATTCATGGACGTATGCTTCTCCGAGGTAGATGTAGTGATCGCCCTCTGGTCGTAATACGACCGGAACCCAACAGCCAAGGAGAATACATATGATATCTCCTGGCTCCGCCGAGTTGGGACACATTCCCATCAGATTCGAATCCGAGAGGAAGAATCGCCGTCCTATGATGGTGGAGCCGGCACTCTTCATCCACTGCAACCCCGAAAATTAGCGGCTCTCTATTCAACAAAGGGTTTGAGGAGAAAGTGGCGACTGTTCTCCCAGTCAAGAGTGCGAGAATAGATATTGGTAATAGAGTGGATGGAATCGAAATGGGGAGTACGAAATAAAAATTAGATTTGCTTACACTTTTTGCCCACCACTTCAGGACCGATGATTCATTTTTCAAATCAACCAATTCTCGATCCACGCTTTCTCCCGGGCAGACATCTTCAGCAACTACAGCTATTGCTGCAGCGATCTTCTTCATCAGTTCAAGGGGACTGTCGTACCCCTCGAGGTCAAGTTCGGATATTCTATTGTAAAATATTGTTCGGCAAAAGGCATCCACTCGTTCCCATAATGTGCCATCCAGAGTGCTGCATAGTCTATACCACTCAAGGATAATTGGAATACTAGCCTTGAAATCGTCGCTAGACGTTGTTGTCATTTTTAGGCCCACGGTTTTGATGGGGCTCAGTAAGATGCCCTTTGCGACCAAGATTCGGTCCTCGGCTTTCAATTCAGCTTCAGCTATCGAAGTACCTGCTGAGCTGTATCGATCCCCGGGATTTGCAATTGTTATGCTTGGAAGGGAAGCTGTTTTGGTATCATTGATAGTCCAGTCTGGAACCCAACTTGGGAGGTCGTATTGCTTGTCTCCACGATGAAGAGAGGTAATGATATCCAATCTTTTCGACGATATGATGATGTATTTCACCACATCAATATAGACCTGACCAACAGATTTCGAGTAATTGATTTCAAAACGTGCATCTTCCCGAGCTGTTGTCAAACCAACGAGGGCGTAGACCTGGTCCCTCGGATCAGACGCTCTTTTGAACTGATGTTCGGAGAGCGCAGTAAAAAGATCAGGGAAACTTGACGGCGGATCAAAACCAGATACTTCCAAGGCTATGGGACCACTATATAAGATAGATTTTTGGAATAAGGAGAAGATTCGTTCATCGACGGCCTGCTGTATCAGGTATCTATCATGGTCTCTCCACAGGGCACCTTGGACAGCTTTCACTTTCGGCAAATCGATCAGATATTTGCCACACATAATCGTGGCTTTTTTGGCAGAGTTGACTTCCTGGATAACCCAAATTCGTTTCCAGTAGTCACGGTCAAGTATTGAGCCCATTGCATCCAAGGTATCCAAGTTGTCCCGGTCTCTCAGCACATTGTAGACGTACTTTTTGTCCAGGATGTGCTCGTGCAAATCTTCAAACAGTGCGAATGCTCGCGACGTTCTCACACTTCTATTTCCAAGCCAAACCACAACGTTCGTAGCCCTCTCGTATATAGTTCTCATTTTGCTGACCTGTTCTCCGCGCTCCTGGTCATCCCCTTGGTTGATGCAGAGAGCATCTACCCAAAATAATCTTTCTTCGGAGTGGCCCTGCAGCTGCCATAACGCGGATTGCAGGCTCGGCGTGACTTTGAAGGGCAGGTCGTCCAGGAAAATATCTTGGAGGTCCAAATGCTCGCCCCAGGTATAGGAGAGTGCTTCGTATGGTGGGGCGTCGTTGAGTGGCGTGACAAACAAGCTGCACTCGACCTCACATTCTTGTCCGTCGACCACACGTATGGGCAGGATCCTCAGTAACCGAATTTCATTCTTCGTAGCGTCTAAGGGTTCATATTGGTATACCAGTTCCGGGCTCTGGGAAGGCGTGACGGCCAATGGCGGGTCACTGCTTACGGCAGGAGATGATATATCCGCCACGCTGCCAGCGGGGCGGTAAGGTAGATCGTCTTGAATGAGAGACATCTTCCTGTCTAATTTGAATGAGGGGCATCAGCCTTGCCGGTAGCCTTGTGACGAGGCCAATTTTCCCCGGAGATCCTTGCTTACACGGTATCCCGAAGCATGGCGGCGCTCATCCTCGGTCCGAAAGTACATACGCCGAGTACCCATTTATGAGTCCCGTACAAAAACATGCTATGGTGAAGAAAGGTTACGCCCTCAGCTGAAAGACTGCCGTCGAAAGTGGGGTATATCATGGCGCTTACTGGTGCAAAAGGTGTGGACCAATAAGAGGAAGTGTGGCTGGCATCGGAGGCCACACGTGACTAGCCTGGTAAGGGGCGAGATTCTTCAAGACGCTGGTCTCAGATGTTCCGCGCCTTGAATTGCAAATCAACTAGTGAAGTAAATCTCTACCAGCATTAAGACATCATTTGAAAGTACAAAAGGCCTCAGTTGAGGAAAATGTCAAATCAGCAATACGATATAACAGGAAGCCATGGAAACGTAAACGTGATACCAAATTACTCAAACAACCAACTAAACCATAAATACC
>QGMK01001093.1:0-13308 GCA_007825345.1 Lachnellula suecica
TTTTGGTGCTGGCCCAGGGATCTGGAAATTCTGTGCTCGGCTGAGACATTTTGACGATCCTGGCTGGCGATCTGCGGGAGGCTGAAAGTGATAACGGGTTGGAGTTTACAAAAAATAGAAATGTACTTATTTATATTCGGATCTTAATTAAGGAGTGAAGAAGAGAAAGAAATCAGTCAGTCCAAATTATTATCATATTTCTTTACGAGTGATTCAGGGTCCAGTTGGCTTTGTCACGCCGTCCCATTTCTTTGTGAAGAGTCATCGGGAAGAAATGTGGCGCAGGCGTCATAGGGCTGCGGCCATAATATATACAACCTCACATGAGCGAGAGATTTAACTTGGAGGCCATGTATCTAGTACTGCTAATTGAAGGATGTCTTATTGCATGCATTAACCCGCCTATCACGCCAAACTCCCCCTTCCTGGTATACGATTACATCTGCCTGATTCCCTAAACCGTGCCGCTGATACTCAACTCCCGAATTTCCTGCAGAACATTTTCAACCCTAGTATCAAGATGACCCTGCGCGTATTGCTCTCTCGTATCCGCATCCAAGTATTGCTGCACCTGTGCCATTCGGGAATATGCCTCTGCGCAGAATCGTAACTGGATCTTCACCAAGGCCTCGAAACTTGGGTCGAGGTATGGGACTCGGAGATCGATCAGTTGGGGTAGTTCGGTGAAGAGTTGCTCGTTGAGTTGCTCATAAGCCGCTTTTGCCATCTCAGTTTCCTTCTCTGCGCGGGGAAGCTTCGTAACGTCTTTGTCTGGCTTCTCGACTAGCTTCTTGACCTTTGCGCGCATCGCATCGTAGTCTAGGAGTTTGTGGTTGCGCTTCTTGATGCCTATACCAAGTTAGTGTGTGAATGAATGATGATCCGGGCTATCCCTACACTCATTAATATCAGGGAAGTATGCGCAAAATCGAGAAATGGGTTCAAGGACAGTTGTGCTGGATTTTGTTAGCAGGTACTTCTATAGCGATCGGAAACACGTACCGATATGGCCCATCAAGAGCTTTGATTGTCTCCGCATCAAGATCCTCCACAGCCTGCTTGTAACTCCTGCTAACCCCGTCCTTCGCACCGGCATCACCGTAGAATGCATCTATTGTCTCGGCGATTCGCATCTGGGAAGCAGTCATGGCTGGAAAGATCAGCATTGCTCGGAACCGGATAGTCAGGTAACCCACCTCGTAAAGAATCCAAGTATCCCTTTGCTTCTTTCTGTAGTCGCATTGAGGCTGCCTCCATTGTCCGGTATCGTCTATAGTCGCATTAGAGTCTGTCTGTCAAAAATGCGGATCCAGCCTACCTCTCCTCAACCTCATAGTCTCGATCGTTGGTCTTCTCGACATGACCTACAGAGCGTTAGATTGATCCGCAGCACCAGAGCAATCTGCCATACCAGTCTTCATCATAACCTGCGTCGTCGCGCGGTTGACATTCTTCTTGAAGCCTGTTCGTCATCAGCACAAGACCAGGCGCTTGGAGCAGCGCAGCATACCTGCCCAAGACATGATGGCTGCTTTGTTATCCTCTGTGGAAATTGATATTTGACGTGTATTCTGTGCTTTGTAATGTTGTTCTGATCGTAAAGCGAAGGTATCTGCGGTTGTTGTCCAGATGGGTGTTATGTCAAGAGTTGGCAGGCAAGTGACGCGGTGGACAGCGGCTGTGCACAACCCCGCCACAAATTATTTTCAACGAAGCCCCAAATCATCCGCAACCAACGACACAACCACAAAATATCACTCACGATGCCTTCAAGAGGAAATCCCAACGTGCCCAACAAGCAGCGACGAGTCGCCAGCCGCGCAAAAGTCCAGAAGCGCAATTCCGTGAACAAAATCTCCAAGAACCCGCGCGGACGGCCACAAGCAGCGTTCTGCACTCGACGGGCGGAGCTGGCGCACCCGTATCTGCGAAGAAGGCGAAGAAATTGGAGAGGGCGCAGAATCATGCCAGACGGAGAGCAGTTGAGAAGGCTATGGAGCAGGAGGGCGAGGTCGAGATGACGGGTAGGAAATTTTTCCATTTTTTGCGAATATTCTCTGATCCCGAATAGATGCACCAAAGACGACGAAGCCGAAGACCAAGAAAGAGGCGGAAGACAAGATGGAGGTCGACGAGATTGCATGATCACTTCAAGGTTATAATATCTGGTTCAAGGGCGTACGAAAAGGATGTGCATTGGGCGTTGGAGGATTTGCTTTGAGGGATACCCGTTCACATATGGCCGTTTTCTTCAATACGATGTCCCATACCCAGCCAATTCTCTTGCCCGAGAATACTTATTACAATATTCGGCGTTAACCCGTGAAGACAATCAATCCTCCCCACATCCAC
This sequence comes from Lachnellula suecica, assembly GCA_007825345.1. Classification (NCBI taxonomy): domain Eukaryota; kingdom Fungi; phylum Ascomycota; class Leotiomycetes; order Helotiales; family Lachnaceae; genus Lachnellula; species Lachnellula suecica. The sequence continues at coordinate 2,353 of QGMK01001093.1, forward strand.
AACCCTATCCCAGATCCACAACCCTATCCCAGCCCAGCCACGGCTTCCCACTGAGCAACGCTCAGCACCCAGAAACCACAGCGCCGATCCCACATCCCGCTGAAGTGATACTCAACAACGTCTCAGCATCGGTACTCTCATCTCGCTACCTAACAAGCTTAATAACCTCACCTTTTCCTGCCCACAAGCCCTCCCGAGTGGTTTTTCCTTGTCATCTGGGGAGGCGTTTGAGGGGCATTGTGGGTAAATGATAGAGTCACTGGAAGACATACGTACGTGTGCCTGGGTCCAGATTTCTAGCAAAGTTGCGAAAGTTGTGTTTCCTGGTGGTCTCTTGAGGGGACTGCTGATGTTACACTCGATCCGCCATTGACATACCCGCTCAAGCACTTGCTACTTGGAGCAGCGTTTAGGAAACCTATATTCTTCCTCAATGGTAGGCCAGGGTTAGCGTTTATCATTGTTCATTGGGGGTTGATCGGGTTATGGGGCCCCAGGGCTAGTGTCTTCAATTACGGCGTCGCAATCTTTGAGAGAGGGGGGTTTCGCCAGAAGTCTGGATGGTATGGGATATTTGATTATTTCCAAGCATCAACAATCCTCTTGTGGGGTTCTCCCTGGCGGGTCTATCAAAAACCAAGAAGTGCAACGTGTGGATTGCCGGGTTGAGATGCCCGGACAGTGAGGAATTTGCCCCTTGCTTGTTTTCAAATGCGGAATGTGAATTTTCGTCGTCTCGCCACGAGGATTTTTTTGGGTTCTTTCTGGCAGAGAACAAAGAAACTGCAGCTGCGATACTTTCGGGAAAGAACTTGGGTTGCAGCCTATTGTGGTTATTTGGTCCAGCAAGGCGTCGCAACTGAGCAGAAAAGCGCTTCTTCCTCATCGAACAACCAAAAATCTCAGCATGGCAATTAATTAACGTTCGTCGACAAATTGAAAACTGTTACACTCCTCAGAATGTCTTCAAGTGGCGGGCCTCAACAGGGGCCTGCGAGCAAAGTGCCACTCACGGAGTTTGCGCAAATATACTCCCACCCTCCTTGGCACGACAAAGAATACGACGGTGGAGTTGATGGCTTCTATGATAATCTTGGGGGTCATATTCCGCGTACGTATAACTTTGAAAGATAGCATTCATTTATTAGAAAAGTCCCGCCCTGATTCTTTACTTTGGTGGACCGGTGCTAACTATGAGATTCTGCGCAGTGAAAAGCGGACTGACACCTTTGAATCCTGGCCCATTTTCGACAGTGGAAGATCGTATCAAGTATCAGAGTATGTAATTACTGTTGAGAGTTCCTGGGTTCACTTTGCTGTTGGGTTTGCTGACTTGGGTATCTTTACCCATCTAGATTTCGAGGCATACCAACAACGCCGCTTCCGGGGTACGTTTAAATATCTCTCATCCAGTCTAGTTTTAATATTGACAGACTATGATGAACAGGGTTTACTATAGATGAACTCGAGAAGCTCGAAGCTTTCGCACCGACTTCAAAGTTACAATTTACAAAGGACCACGACTTGACAGCCGTTCCGCTTCACCCGGTATTCGAGAAGAGCAAGTGGAGAGGCCAAGGCACGGCGGTATGGATGGAACACATAGTACCACAGCCTTTTGGTGTGGGAATATTAGGAGTTTGGGACCCTTTACAAAATCCACTCGTGTGGGACTTGATGTTACCAAGTCTAAAAATAGCCAGCCTTATTATTGCCAACGCTCATACCTGGCCCGTAAGTACTCTCCGCCTTTGTTGTTTCATCCCCGTCTCTTGTTCTTTTTCATCTCAAGCACTTTGCTGCTCACTCTCCCCCAAAGTGGAAATTCTTACCCCTCCACCTCCCGAAACCCTTCCATTTAGAAAAATGCTGACTTTCCGGTTTTGCAGTGGTATTATCTTCCGCCGAATCCTTGTCGTCTGTACTGATGTTTCTAGGTTTGACACTCTTATTTCCGGTCCTTACCAGCAACTCGATTACTTGGAACTTTCCGCGAATTCGCCAGACTACGAAAGAGTTCGCAGAAGAACTCACGCTGAATCCATTTCTGAAAAAGGTCGAGAAGCCGTCCGAGACATGTTTTCAAAGCTTTGTAGTAGAATGGAGTTCGTTCTGTTTAGTTCTTATGTCGATGTCGATTCTGGCCTTGAGCGTCCAGATGGTCCCGTGTGTGGGCAGACTTTTTACAGGGAGGGAACAACAGGCACCACCGTACTTTTGGAATACGAATCATTAGAGCCATTGCTCAATTCTAGGATCAGTGAAGCGGAAAGAGCTGTATGCCAAATGCAATTTGCAATAACCGTTATGCATGAATTGACGGTAAGATAATATCTGTTGTCCGAGTGGATGCTCAAACTGTCCCCGATGGGAATTCCTGCTGACCGTTACGAGTAGCATTCTCTTTGTAAGACGATCTCCAAAAACTCGATTAGCACTTCTGTCTCCATGTTTTCATAATAAACGTTTATTACCTTGAGTTCAGCTTTTTACTATGCTGGACGATGTTGAGAGCTTCCTACTCATGAGGATATTTGTGCATCCAGCTAACATGCCTTCACTGGTACTCAGGGCATCTTAGAGATAACTATTCAAAGCACCCTAGAAGTAACTCACGCTCTTTTCTGGAGCCCTACTTTGAGGATGAGTGTTTGAATGAACTGTGGGTACCACAAAATTAGAACAATTCTAAACCAAGTTAATGTTTTACTAGGGGATTTAGTATGGAGAACGCCGTAAGATGACTCCAAATCACAAACGAGAATGGCGCTTATAGGGGCGCAGGTCTTTGGTGGCATGACTGACCCTATGAATATGAGCGGAGGGTTGCCTAAAATTGGATTTTATAGGTAAGCAAAGACGTTTCTTGTTACCGACTTTCACTTATAACAGCTAGAGATGATTGGCCCGGTATTGCTTCGGAAGCAGGCCGTAACGAGGGATCCCCTATTTTGGGCAATAGACCAGCAGACTACTTCTTCTCAACGAATTTTCCAATTGCCCTTCAGTCCGTTTTTGATATGTTCAACCTAGACTTTTGGAATGTTTATGTTAAACTGTAGGTTTCACCAAAGTCTCAAATGCTCTCATTGTTACGTACCCTAATTTTAGAATAGAAATGGGCCTCAAGGTACCCATATGGGACCCAAGGTTCTTGGCACGAAGATAGATTGGTCTCTCGAGCCGAAGAAGAGAAAACGTGAGCGAGTCGAAAACATTCTTCTGAATCCAGGAGACTTTTCTAAAGATCTGAAACGAATCAAGGTGGGGGATTCGCGAGATCAGATTGCTGAGGCAAAGATCGAGAACTCACGACGTCAACGCGCACATGACATTTTCAATGCTGTCCGATATAGCCAGGCAGAGATTCAAAAGTGGAAAGATGCCCAGACAGACCCCGCGCAGCTAAGCTGTCCCAGTACTCCTCCAGGAGCTCCGACCAGTGTTGCAAAAATCCAATACTACAGACCAACTCGCCTAACCCCTCAGCGTTATCAAGAAATCAGTACATTCCTCATCGACAACCGTAACGATCTAGCTATAGATAAAATGGGGCCTGATCTCGAGCTGAATGAGAATTTATTTCGAAAGTATATAACAACGCAAGGATTCGCACTTACTGTCGATGAATTGAGAGCTTTTCTCATCGCCTGCCAGGAGGAACATCACGCTTTTTTTAGGTAACGTTCCCACACTCAATATGATTCATAGTGCTAATGATTGTAGTTGGAGAGAGGTTGGATTCCCGCCTGCATCAACTCGAGGGTATCTCAAAAAGATTGATGCAGGTTGGCCATCAAAGCCGATAGTGATAGAAGTCCCTCTTAAAAAGCCAGATGATAGAGCAATAGTGGTAAGCCAAGGCGCTCTGCTTAATCCTAACTTTTTCATTTTAAAGTAGCCTGTTATATCCCAAGAAACACGGCAAATAGCTAATATTCTGCTCTTTCTACATGCAAACTTTCGTAGATAAAGGATGCTGACATTTAATGACTTAGTGGTTTCACGAGGCGCAAGACGTTATCAAGAAGTACCGACAATTCCAACGAGATCTACCCCACGATATCGACAAAGAAATCTTTCACGATGCAATGGCGTATAGTAACACATCTTTAAGGGATTCACAAGGCTCGTCTTTGGGAACTTATGAACCAAAAATCGGCGCTTTCGATCGCTTGATGAGCTACTGCGAGCAACAAGACGGTGCGCAGGCTATGTGGGTACATGGACCAAAGGGTTGCAATATAGCTCGAAAGATGAGGAAAGATCCTCCAAAATTGCCCACACCTCCTACCAGTACGCCAAGTTCACCTGCTGTAACGCCACCCACCGGAACGCCTACCACTCAAGCGTCCCCTCCAGTAACATCACCTACGCAAACATCACCTACGCAAACATCACCTACGCAAACATCACCTACGCAAACACCACCTACGCAAACATCACCTACGCAGACATCACCTGCTACCTCGGACCAAGGATATCATTCAAGCGACGAGGATGCATAAATATTCCTAGTTTGGATTCTTGCTGGAGCCAACCGAGGCATGGAAGGGCGATTCTCTACCCTTATTTCAATTTGCGTTCTGGGCGGAACTTCTTGAATTTTTATTTTCTGTACAAGATATGAGGGGATTTTCTGCAGGGCGGTTGAAATTAGATCTGCGATACGAAAACAATGTGTTAGAATCTTTCCCCAAAGTCAACTGCCCACGTAAGATCGAAGGTTTGTGTCAGCCGAATAGAGTATAGCAGACGAATAATACTATCCGCACAAGCAAGAAAGCCAACGGCGAATATTGCCATTACCCCAATCTTTTTGTTGCCGTTCATCTGCAGCTTACGAATGACGATAAGAGGCAGAATTAACGCCGCCCAATCTGAGATAATGTTGATGACCGAGGTCGCGATGATTGAACCATTGGTGGAAATGCAAGTTCCGGGAAGGAGCGGATTCCAGAGCTTCTCTCGAGGAACACATGCGCATAAGAAAGCCACGAAGATGCTGAGATCGAACAGAGCGTTGGCCCAAATCATGGCTTGAATCCACCAGTATATATGATCTTTTCGAGCACTGCAAAATATGCGCTCCATCTGCTTCAGAACAGAGAACTTGGCACAGAACATCGTCGGGCCATAAAGGATCTCGGAGATGTTGGAAAAGATTGAGACCTGCATTGCAACTGCAATGGAAACATCCCAGAGGTGTCGTCCTTGGCCCAATGTCCCACTCGTAACAATTACGCCGGCGAAAGCAGCAAATCCTAGCTGTGCTATGACCATAGTATCTGATCCAAACATTAGTGAAGCTACCCATAGGGCCTAATTTAGACTTACAATCTTCAATTCGCACCCGCGCGTAGGATGTATGCCTTTGTAAAAAGTCGATCCCCACTAGCACCGTTGTCAAGCTCAGACAAACTACTGCAGCAGCTACAAGACCCGGCTGTTGGGTCTCAGGGTTCACCAAGTTGCTTGTATATCCTGGCGGCGCCTGCGTCGCCGGTGTATTATGGATATCGATTGTATTCTCCATGGCGAAGGTAGTGGTGAAAAAGCAACTTTTTTCCTCAAACAAGAAGACGAATTAGAGAAGAAGTACGGTCAAAAGTAGCCTCCCCTCAGCGATGAGACTTGCAAGACACACACAGAAAGACCCTTGCCGCCGTGCCCCCATCTTGCTTCGTTCCTACTCGCGCTGATAAGTCTGCATCTGGTTCGCCTAGGGTAAATGGGGATCAAGTCCACTCCAGGTTCCACGACCAAAAAAAAACTAAACAAATCCACTTTTCTAGAAATTGCTGACAGGATTAGTATTCATGGATCTAACCAGGTACCGACGTCGAGGTGCATTAGCTGACGTCTATATTTGAATAATTGAAGCCACTCCCATCGTTCTCCAGCGGGGTTGCACCTCTAACCCCCCGCGCCGCCGTGATTTCGGAGCTACACTGCATGAATTTGCTCAGTGACTTCCCTAAAAAGACTAAGGCATACCGAGGAGCTTTATGTTGGTTCGTATGCTTTTACGACCGGCAGAATGTTCAGAAGACTCGCAAGTATGGCACTAATCTGGTTCCACGTTTCTTGAGTACTCGAGCTTTCTATGAAGCCATTCGCAACATACGAAGTACAACAAATATTGGTTTAGTTTCAGTTATTATGTCATCTTCAGTAAATATTTCCGCGGTGGCTGCTGGACTACTCTCGCATCAACTGTTTTTCATTCGAGACGAGCATCATCTACAAGCACCCAGATATGTATAAATCAGCTGTTTAATTATTGCAACGCTCTTGCTCCGGAATTTCAAATATGGCCATAATCAAGCTTTCCGAGCTACGGCCTTGGTTGTTATGGACTACCTTGGGGCACCTTTTACGAGCATGAAAATCTACCGTTTGCTTTTTCATCCCCTACGTTCGATGAAAGATGTCTTGAAGCACCAGAAGGTCAGAGCGTTGTAGATTCCGCCTTCAATTGCGGAGCAACTACTAGCTGAACCCGACGGTCTTGATTATTTCAAACAATTGGATTTTCTCTGCTATACTGGTGGTCCTTTCTCTCCAGATGCTGGCAAGAAGCTGGTCCAGGTCACAGACCTTGTCCCCTTATACGGCTCTACGGAAGCTTTCCAAACACCACAATTAGTTCCGTCCAAAGAGGACTGGGCTTACATGGAATGGAACCCGCATTTCAAACATCAAATGGAGCTTGCTGAAGATGGCGCGTACGAGCTAGTGCTGTTTTCAGATGCGTCGACCGAGAAAGTGTCCGCTCTCAATCATAATCTACCTGGGACCCCCGAGTGGCGTACGCGCGATCTATTTAAACCGCATCCTTCGAAACCCAATCTCTGGCAATACTATGGACGACGAGACGACATAATAGTGTTTTCAAACGGAGAGAAATTCAACCCCGTTCCTATGGAATTGACCATCGGAGGCAATCAACTTCTCAGCGGCGCCTTGGTGATTGGCCAAGGTCGAGCTCAGGCAAGCCTTTTCCTGGAACCTAAGCTAGGTCCCCCTCACGACGACACGACCCTGGTGGAACAGGTCTGGCCCTATGTGGAACGGTCAAATGCTTTAGCACCCGCTCAAGGTCAAATACACCGTTCAAAAATCTACGTTGTTGCTCCTGGTAGTTTCATACGGGCAGGCAAAGGCACGTTTATCAGAAAGCTTTCAGAGAAAAAGTTGCAAGCGGAGGTGGACCAGCTCTATCTGAATGGGGCATCGAATATCATGCTTAAATCTACAACCGAACAGTCTGAAACAGTGACCTTCGTTGGAGATGTGATAGCAGAGGCCTTTTCGAGAAAGATTGACCTTTATGACAATCTTTTCGCGTTTGGACTTGATTCTCTCAAGTCGACTGAGATCATTCGTAACTTGAAATCTGGGATCCGGCCACTTTGGAATTCGTCGCCCTTGGATTGGATTTCCCTAGACCTACTGTTTCAACACCCTTCGATTAGTCAACTTTCTGACGTCTTATTTGAGGCTTTCACTTTTGGAGAATTGCCGGAAGCTGCAGGAGCAAGTTTGCCGGCAAAGATTGATGAAGCAATCAAGACTTATACAGCGGGCCTTCCTGGACTAAGAACAGCTCCGACGGAGAAGCCCAGTGGCATGCTGAATGTTGCCCTGACTGGATCCAATGGCTCCCTTGGTGAGACCTTATTGCAAAAACTGATTGCAGACCCGAGGGTCGTTAATATTTACTGCTTGAATCGCCGCCATGTGGAGGAACATGAGGCCAAATACGCTGGCCAAGCTCAATTCTACAAGGTCCGCCTCCAAGCAGACCAACTTGGTCTCGAAGAAGCAGATTACAAGACTCTGATTTCAGACGTCGACATCATAATTTACAATGCCTGGCAACTCGACTTTGCTCTGCCACTCAAAGCATTCGATGATCAGCTTCAAGGCGTACGCCACCTAGTAGATTGGTCTCTCCGGAGCTCTCGGCGACCCAGGATCGTCTTCTGTTCGTCGGTGAGCTCGGTAATGAACTGGCCTCTAGTAAACCCGGATACTCCTGTAATTCCAGAAGCTAGTGTGACGGACAGTCGTTGTGCTCTCGAGACCGGCTATAGCTCCTCAAAATTTGTTGCAGAGCATGTTCTCGCCACAGCTAGCAAACAGAGCGGAGTCGAAGTCACCATTCTGCGTCTAGGCCAAATCGTGCAATCGGGAGACTTTTCGCCAGAATCAAAAAGACTCAACAGTGCCTGGGTTCCCATGCTGTTTCAAACGTCCAAAACCTTGGGTTGTTTCCCATTCGACATTTGCGATATTGATTGGCTCTCACTTGATGAAGCCTCGCGAATTGTGTTTGAGTTATCGACAAAGAGCTTTGACAAGTCCTCCGACCCTGAAAGCAATCTTTCGGTCTATAATGTTGTCAATTCCTCGCCATGCTCCTGGAATGACATACTTCCGCAGCTTGCTGAAAAGGGGATAGCTTCCGAAGTGCCCGTTCCGCTGGTTGGGTGGGTATCGAAGCTTCAAAGTGTGCTGGCAAAGGATGGTGAAGGGGACAATACAACCTTGCCTTCGTCCAAAATTTTATTGTTTTTCAAAACACTGGGGAGAGGGAACCAAGGGCTGAGATACCACACTCAAGTATCTCGTAATGCTTGTCTTGCGCTACAATCTTTGCGACCTGTGGACAGGGAAAAGATTGAAAGCTGGATCAAGTTATAAAATTAATCTGGAGCGCACGATCTATACGCGGCGCATGGCAAAATGTGGAATTGACGCCAATAAATTTAAAAAAATGAAATTGCTTATGCTTTCATCAAGGATGGGATCTCACATACATTGTTTCAAGTGCTTTATGTGCAAGAACGAATTCGTGACGCCTCATCATGGACCACGTATTATATGGCGGAATACCCAGGTACTGCGGCCACCGTATTGCGGGGTAGTGCGGGGTAGTGCGGGGTAGAAGCCCCGAATCTTCATAATTCAATGTCAAAGCTCGCTAAGGCTTCAGGGCTTTTTAGTGGATATGTCGCTAATTTTTTAGGCTTTTCCCACTAACTATGGCTGTTGGAGTGGTTCCCGCTCTGCAAAGGGAAGCCTCGAAATTGGTGGGAGGATGGGGCTCTTTTCTGTTTACAAAGCAGGACCGCTATCAACGAATCTTTTTGACCATTGCATCTGTTAGAATTTTGAGCATGGACACTAGTCAAACAATCCCAGCATGATTGTTAGAATTTTGAGCATGGACACTAGTCAAACAATCCCAGCATGATTGCCAAATGCTAAACTATCGGTTAAGCATATTTCATAGGTGATGTACTCAGATGTAACTCGGCTAGCAGTAAGATCTGTTACTAACGATAGGGGAGGGAAATATTTCTTCCACGTTACCAGCAAGTCCTCATCTCCCTCAGTTACGGCTCAAATATATTTGGCCCGTCCCTATTTTGGTACAACAACCATAATAGATTCGTTTAGTGGCGTAGTATACGGGACAATTCGAACAATCTTGAGGCCAGAAGCCTCAAGGAGAGTGTACCATTGCTCATTCGTACGCTCCTTTGAGCCTAGAGCGGCCATCATAGTCAAATCCAGTTGAGTTGCTTGCCAGTGAACTTTCTCATTAGGAAGTATCATCTCATCGATGAGAATCAGGGAATCTGGGCCTAATGCCGGGATCAAGTTTTTGAGAATAACAACTGCTTTGTCGTCCGGCCAATCATGTAGTATATTGCGTAGGTAGTAAAACTTCGCTCCTGTGAAGAGAACGTAATTAGATTGGCAAATGACAATTTGTTAGGTATGAGGTACTTAGCGTACCTTTGACTACCTGCGGCTCAAAGAAGTTATGCTCGATAATGTCGACACCGTCAATCACGGGTACGTGTGACAAGGTTTGAGGCGAATCTTGAAGTATGAGTCTTCCGGGAAGATCTGGGAAAGCTTCTTTCACAGCAATACATTGATGGCCGAAACCACCACCAACGTCAACAAAAACAGGCTTGTCCCGGAAATCGCCCAGTTCTTCGTTCAGGTCGAAAGCAGACAGCCAAGTTGGGACCCCAGTTCGCAGGACAGTCATGCACTGTTGAAAGTATGCAAATCGCTCAGGCTGGTTTGGAAACCAAATGAACCCTGGGAGTTCCGTATTGAAAGCCTTTTGCACCGCTGTCTTCCCATTGTCTGTTATATCATGGTACTTATGCTCGGCAACGAAATCTGGAAGCTGCTGGAGAATCGGTCCAACGGTATCGAAGCTAGATATCAGTCAGATAATAAGCTTTTGAGAATCCGTAAGTTTATACAAGTGGTGAATTCCCCCCTGGTAATTTTTGTCTGCTAGCACAGAAGTCGTGGAGCTTGGAGAAAAGTGATCCATGCCAGTCTCCTTGATCTGGCCATAGGAAGCCAAGCACCTCAAAAGACGACCTGTATAAATCAGTCGGACATTCGATAATAAGCTAACCTGTTTTGCTTTCATACCTAGAAGTTCTGGAGCGGCACCAGTTTTACGAGCTAGCGCTTCAACACTGAGTGGCACTTTGTTCGCATTTAGAGCATCGAAGATGCGCAAATCAACGCCAATGCGTGCTATCGTGATTTGTAGTTGCTTGCTGAATGAGCTAAGGAAACTCATTTCTGGACAGCATCAGATTGGAGTTTGCTTACCAAGCCGCCAAATCTCTGGAGGGTATCATGGGGAGTTTCAATAGCAAATTGTAAATTGCGCAATGAGTCTATCACATTCTTTCGTCCGGCATCATCTGAGACTTTCAATAGGGTCTCGATTTGCGCAATAATAAACTGCGCAACGGTTCCTTATTTCGCGATTCCGAGGCTTAACAGCCCGCCTTATAAAGGCTTATAAACAAAGCAAGTATTTTTATATTAGCAAATCCGAACCGAATAAGTTTAAAACTATTTTAATAAGTTTAAAAAAAAACTGCAAAATATATAATTTCAAAA
>QGMK01001094.1:0-13289 GCA_007825345.1 Lachnellula suecica
CTGACATCCATGGTAAAGCGGTACAGCAGCGGCAGCAGATTAGTCTCCTCTACCCACCCCCCCTCATCTACCCCGGGGAGGACCTTAAACAGAACCTGCAGATGCCTCTCAGCAGCCTCGAGATCACTCACTTGATCACGTGTAAACTGCGGCTTGAGCTGGTGCCGGAAATGCGCCCAGGCTTTACCTTCCGCTGTGAAGATGCCATTCCCGAGCAGGTCGTGGAAATTGTTTGACCGTGAAGGCCCGAGATCGAAATCCCAGAATTTGGTGGCGAGGAGGGCTTGGATGTTCTCAGGCTCCGCGGTGGTGACGAGGCTGGAGTTGAAGGGGCCGTGGACGCGGTAGGTGTGCACGCCCATGGAGTTGAAGCGCGCGCGGATGATGTCGTCGAGGAAGTCGATTCCTGCTAACTGTTAGTAACGAATAGTAGGCCATGTTGCGCTAAAAGGAGGGGATTGGGTACCTTTCAGCCCTGTGAAAATAATCGAGTATCTCTCCAGTCCCCCGGGAAGTTTATTGGGCATCTGCGGCGGGTCTGCACAGCCATGCTGCTTTCCCCAACTCTTCAACGCTCGCCATCGGAGCCAATTCCTTACTTGGATGAACAGTACAACAGCAACAGCTCCAAAAACGGTCTTCAAGACCAAAGACACCATAACTAATCAATTGAGTTCAAATCCAAATCACTATGAATCTCTAAATTGAAAGCTTTTCTCACGAGGGAGGGTTCAGTATTTATTACTTAAGTAAATACGTGGAAAGACATTTCGGCTTAATAGAATATGCGAGATAAGTGGAACAGGAATGGAAGAAGGACTTATGAGAGCAAGGCTCCGGCGATAGTAGGACGGATGGTATATTATGCATGTTTAGGACAAGGTTTCGCATTCGCTTGTGGTATGCGGCGATGGCTTCGTCTGGTGGAGCGCGGGGTAATATTCGCTCCGCGCCCGGATCCGGGTAATGTCCGTGTTTTTCATGGCTGAGTATTTTTTACAAAAGTTCTGATTTCAAGGTAGAGAAGCAGGGGCATGAACGTTCCGCAGGAGTTGAGGCAGTTGACAACCTTTTCAGGTAGGGTTTGGTAGGACAGGGGATGGTAAGTCGACACTTGCCAATATGGGACCTGATATTTGGACACTTGACACCATAATGAAGTTGCTAACCTGGTGTAAATAAATTTGAACCCAGTGTTCTACAAAATCATCGTTGCATCGTCGAAATTCCGACCCGTCACATCACATTATTGGTGAAAGATGCTCCATAATCTCCAATGTCATTATTATCGTACGCTACAACTCAACTAACTCTAGATCTGGAAAGTCAACCAGAAGTGCCATTGTCCTTCCTCTCACTGTTCCATCTTCCGTGTTCTACTCGTCCACTGCCCTTCCCAGCGCGACCAGAAGCGGATTCATTGCTCTTGCCTCCACGAGCAGGTCCTTGGACGTGGAAGCCCCTAGCCAGGGCAGCTGCGACCCTGACTTGTTCCCTAGCCGCCTGAGCTTCCTCTGCGAGACGTTGGTCTTCCAAATCCTTGAGCCGCTTTTTCTCATCAGCTTCCACTTTCCGGAGACGCTTTGCCTCCTCGGCTCGCATGCCTCTCAACTCATCCGTGTCGTGCTCGATCATCTTGCACCAGCGCATCGATTTTCCCCACTTCAGCGGTGCATGGAAATAGTTGTCGACCCCGTAGCGTTCACGAGTATAAGTACTTTGAGTGCACCCAAAGTTGCCTTCCCCGTTAATCAGCTGCAACTTCTGCAGCGTCGGTAGTCCAAGGACCATATCTTTCACAATGTGGTCGATTTTGTCTTCGCACGTCTCTTCAGGGAGCTCGTTCCAGTAGTCGTTTCCGAAAAATGCCCCATCTATGCTGTCGAGAACTAGCGTTCTGAGATTGGGGCAGACTTGCTTTAAGATGAGGCACTGTATTGGCAGTATCTCTGCAAAGCCGATAGATATGGCTGAGGACGGAAGGCGATTGGACAGAGGACCGAGGGATGGGCCAGAGAAGAAGTTTCCTTGCAGGGTAACGTGGCGCAGTCTCGAGATATTTTTCTTTCCAATGATCGAGCAGAATTTACTCAAAGGATCAGTGTGGAGAAACTTTGGGTGGAAGACGCCACGCTTGAATAACCTGTTGACTCGAGAAGTGTTGTCCTTGTTTGTGGCCTGGGTGCCATCCTTATTGGTAAAGCCGGGAATGAGCCACGGCAAATACTTGTCTTTGTAGTCGAACTCGTCCGCACCATGAAGTCCATACTGGGGGCTGAAGCGACGCACAGCGCCTGTGGAGAATTGAAAGCTGTTTTCTTCGTATAGGACTTCGGTGGCTTCGGCATGAACCTGCTTGCAAGTTCGCAGTAGAGCAATGCCGGCTAGACATTCAATATTAGTCCGAACACTATGGACAATATCATATCCATAAGAGGCATCTCTGTAGTGCACAGTTCGCTTCAGTTCGGAGGCAAATCGGGGGCATTCGACAGTTGGCAGGTCAAATGTTCCCCCTGGGCTGAGCTTGTCGCGGCTGGCGATGTATACCAACTCTTCTTCGGTGGGAGGGCAAGACCAAGTTAAGCCTACAGTCCACCTGTCATAGTTTCCGTACTGCAGCTGCCAGGCCGGTGGGGTACCCCCCTGCCACGAGCAGGCATAAACCTGCCCTGCCCAGTGGTAGCTAAAAATGGACAACTTCTCATACTTTTTGTCCAATCGGTGCTTAGGAAATTCGCCGTTGCTGTCCGGAATTTCCTTTCCCTGGTGTCGTACAATGCCGGGTACGATGGGCGTCGGCCGCACGAAAAGCTCTCGGTATATGGCGTTCCGCACTTCTGTAATTGAGGATGATGTTAGTGCCTGAAAAGCAGGGATCGAGGTCGGAGCACTTGCCTCTTGGTGCCTTTAGCATGGGGCAATCCTTCTGGATTGGAGGCTCCTTTGGTGCAAGTACCAAAGGACGGCGCGGCGGTGCCTTCTCCTTCCCCTTGCCCTTGTTCCGGCCCGTATGGGTCCGATCGTTCGTGGCCCGAGGAGAGGCCATGATAAGTCTCAGCTCCGGTGAGGTAATGAAGATGAAGATAACAAGAGATTGTCTGTAATAGAAGTTGCACAAGTACTGCAATGAGCAAAAACAAAGTTGTCTGCAAAAAGTTGTTGTTTGTTCGACAAAATTGTTGCTTCGAAGTGGTTGTGGTTGTTGGGATGCCACGTTCTCCCGGGCAGAAGAGGCCTTTATATATTCCCGCGACGTAACATGAACCAATTCAAACAAGATTGAATCCATCTAGTTTCGTTACAACTCGAGCTCCGCTACGTACTGTGACCGTGCGAACTTGGTTGTGAACCTATGTCAGATGACGGTACAACCCCAATTCATTGAGCCCTGGGCCTCTCCATATGAGCAAAAACATCCGTTTTCGGTCATATAGAACGCTAGTTTAAATGCCCCGCAGTTTGTGGGGCTTTAAGGTACTTGTATAAAGGGAATGTAAGAATATAAGAGTATTTCGGAACCATATTTGCTTGTACGGAGAGCTGGGAACTGTTGCTGGCTGCGGATAAACATCTCCTTCCGCATTTCACAGCTAGCGCTCAACCTCAACTTCAGATAGCAGCTTCTGCGCTATGTGGTATTGCGAGATTATAGTATATTCACAAGAGCTTCGTTATTGGATCCGAGGTGGAGGAAGCTTGTTTTATATATGAAGACTTTTGAAAGTTTCTACTAGCTGGCAAACTTTGAACACGTGCGGACAGAGCATGGCCTGGAATCAAACTTGAGGTGTTTGTGAACTTGTGTTAACAGTTAGATTCCAACAATCAAGATAGAACTAGCATTCTACTTCAAAATACCAAATGGTTTGTGCACAACACCCAAGGATTGAGAGGCTGGAGCAGGATTATGGTAAGTGATTGATTTATTAAGTAGTGTTATAAACGAGTGTGATCAATCAAAGACCTAAGGTGATAAGGAGTGTGGGTATGATGGTAGACCACCATTGATAGAGGGGCATCCTGTGTGTCGAACAAGCTGATGATGGATGTGGTCAGGACCGTAGACCGACGTGGACGGATGAGGGTTTCTAAATGTCAAGCAAGCTAACAAGCTACTTTGCTCCACTGAGACCCTTTTCGCATCCAACTCAGTCCATAGCCTTAGCATCAACCGCAATCTCCTGACCCATAGCAGCCTGGATAACAACAGTGACCGCCTTATCCGCAGCCAAGTAGCCCCGAATCTTCTCTCCCAGCTCTCCCTCCGGAAGCTTGACATCCTGCTTCTCACCACCCTCCCCAAACAGGCTCAGAAACCCATCGCGGCTAATGTGCGAGAGATCGTACTCAGTCTTCTTGACGACGGGCACTTCCATATTGTGCGAGGCCGGGTGCTGGTCCTCGATCATGGCGCCGGTGAAGATGTCCTTGCCGAAGAAGGTGCACTTTGCGTGGCCGTGCTTGCCGGGCTTCGCCTTGGTGACTTCGATGATCTTGCAGGGCTTGCCTTTGAGCATTGCGTGGCCGCCCTTTTTGAGCGCGTTGGCTTGGGCCGGGAAGGTGAGGGATGCGCCTGCGTTGCCGGCGTCCTGGGGCATGTTAGTATTGGGAAAGTTAGAGGGAGGGGAGGGCTTACGTCAATGATGAATTGTTCGTCTTCCATGTTTGTGACATACATTGCGATAGTTTTTGGGTTGTGTGTTGTGATGTTATATCAAAAAGATATTATTGAGTGTGTGTGTGTGTTTGAATGTTCCTGTGGTTGTTCTGGACCTAGGAGCGGAAAGCGAAATATCTGTTGCGATTTTGACGTGTGGCTTTGGCAGACATTGGCTTTTCGATTGCGGTTGTTGTTGGAAAGAAAGGAAGGAACAGGTGCGAACGAGATCTTATAAAAGGAAAAGGAAGGTAGTGGAATCTAATTTAGACTGACGGAGTGACTCACCGGGAACTAACCGATTATGATGACAGAAGGGACATTCATGGTCTTGCCGCAAAGTAGTCTCCTCAGTAGCACTTGCCCCATTGCCAGTCTAGCGGCCGGACGGCGTTGCAAGAATGATTTTCACACAACATACTGAAAATAGCTTCACAGGGCGAACAGTATGAGTCCCCGTGACCGTGTTGTGCTCGGAAGGTGGCCTTAGAATGGAGAAAGCAGCCTCAAGATGAAACGCGGCGCATATTTCAAGACTGGAAAACGCCGACTGTGGTGTATGTATGAGCTGTGTTCTTTCAACTTGCCGGAAAACGGCTGCGGAATAAGCTCTCACGACCCGAAATTTTGGCAGACACAAGATAATAGAGGTGAGTTGGGTTTGCGACTAGCAAAGCATCCGATAGGAAAGGGGGCTTATAAAATGTTATCTATATTCGTCATACTATGGGAACAATCTGAGCCAGCTTCCGGGCCAGCAGCGTATAATGTAAAGTGACTTCTCCTAACTCCAACCATCCCAAATTTGCTTTTGAAAGCCATTCATGCACCCCAGCCAAGATAGCATCTAGCCACCCACCCCTCGTAGCAATATTACCGCTCAAATGGCTACCAGTCTGCAACGCCAATATGTAGTTTTGTGACAAAGGAAATTTGATGTTTGTACAGTGCAACCGGATCGTAAGATGGTTTTGGTCGTCTCAGATCCGGGTCGCGATATGGTGGAGAAATAATGAGGCCTTGCGCTCAAAGATATTGGGTTCGAGTCGAGGCAGAGTAGAATAGTTGTATGTAAATCAACTGAGACCGCGAAATGGAAATGGCGTATGGACATCTTTTGATGGGCCTCCTGTCGTCTCCATATCCCGAGATCCCTTGTCCTTGTTTAGTTCCGCAACCAGTCTCTTCTGATCTGCGGTGGCCTTTACCTGCTCCTTCATGATCAACTTCTCTTGCTTGATACAAGCATCTTCAATTCCGGCGAGGAACTTTAGGCTGGTATTGAGTTGGAACTTCTCCCCTTCCTTTCTAGAGGTTTTGGCTTTACCGTAGTAACCCTTGAATTTGAACCTAGTAGCCTCCGTATCATTGCCGGCTTTCCAAAGGGTGATGATATCCCCGTGCCGTACTTCGCCCCAGAATCTTGAATAGGTGCCGGGATGTTTGCTGTTGTAGCTAGGAATATGAATGTCGTTGATGTGGATACCTTGAGAAGCCTTGGTTGAAATGTAAAATGCCCAGTCATCTTCTGCATCCCGCGGTTGATTTAATTTCACATCGGAGGAAAACTGAGGCCCACTATCAAACAACATGAGCTTGAAGGCATTCTTAGGAATGCGCTTTTCGTTGCCATTGGGATGTCGAACAGTACAATCTGCGCCCCTACCCCAGCTCGTGAGGGTTTCGGTGATGGTGATGTTGACATTTTGTATGCAGCTGTCAGATGTTGCACTTAGCTTTGCCAAAACGCGCTTTGGAACCTGAAAATCGGCCACACGAGCCGGACTTAGGGGTGCATCTGTCTCGCTAGGGGTGGCCATATCCAAGCGGGGAGATGCTGCACGCGAAGCTCGCGCCGTAGATGGGACGAAGTCTTCAGGGAACTCCAATGGAGTTGTTGGTTCCGTACTCTCGCCCAGTGTGCGCTCATCTCTCTTCATGAGCATGAGACGTCCCTCCTCCATCGGCAATTCCGAATACATCGCCGCTTCAGTTGTCTCCTCGGTTGTCGATTCGATTGTCGGTTCGGCCGGCATTTCAGGTACAGGCGGCTCCACGAAGGAGGAGCTACGGCTACGACTGTCACGAAAGCTTTCCATCGTATTTTCGTATGACTTGTGACCTGTGGCAAACTCCTCCCCTTTGGATTTTGCCCATCCTTTATAATTGTTATAATCGGATGTCAACATTTGTGGATAGTTGTTGTGATGGGTGGATTTGTCGCTTGGGTCCCAGAAGATGGAATGCGGAACTGGGATATCAATCTCGCGCTCTGATTTCCGGCGTCGTTTGGGTGGTAAATCGGGGGGTTGCCAATCCTCGTCATCATCCAAACCTTCCCCGCGGCGTCGTCGAAGACTGGTAGTCATGTCTCGATGCGTGTTCGTAGGTGGCATCTCGGCTTCCGGCGATGCGGCGGAAGCTGGTGAGTCCATGTTCAACTGGTTCACCATCGACTCAGTGCCCATGAGGCTGGAGGATCGAACGGCACGCTCAGAATTCCCTTGGTACCGACGTTGAAATGCAGCTGGTTGGTTGTTCGTGCCTGCAGGACGTTGCACGGGAGGCGCCATAGTCGTGGCTGCTTCGGTCGAGTCAATGACTCCCGCTTGCTGAGAAGCGCGATCACTTTGAGAAGGGTCGAATTGGTCTCCGCTGCCATCATGCTCGCTGCCATCAAATTGGCTGATGCTATCAAACTGGCTGATACTATCAAAATTGAGGTGAATGTCGCCATCGCGCATGCTAGTAGAAGGAACCGGAAGATCCATTTGAGGATCCAACGGAATGGCGCCCGAGCTTCCCACGTCGGATATATTAACCTCGCCAAACAAGCGGCCGTTGCCGGCGCCGTTATGTGTCAAGGTACGCTGACCATTAGCATAGTTGTAAACGAAGCTGTCCTCGCCATTCGAGATGCCGTCGCTGTAGCTGCTAGGTATCTCGCGTGGCTGTATCTCTGTAACGTCACTAACACTTTGGCCATACTCTTCGCTATCATCAATCTGGCGATCATCAACGATGCTGAGCTGCGAGGTGTTCTGTTCGGGACCCCGCTCCTGAATACTGAGTTGCGAGGCTTCTTGTTCGAGCTGAGAATCATCATCCATTGACATCTCCACGCTATCGTCCCCAAGGATCCAGGGACTTAATTGCAACTGCTGAATCGTAGCTCGGTATTCAGGGCGAATGTGAAGCATCTGGCGAACAAACCGAATTCCACTTTCACTAACATTGACGCGCTGAAGAGGCCGGATGTCCAGAGCTTCAGTCATAACCCGGTGAAGCAGGATCATATAGGTGGCGCCATTGCTTGTGGGGTACGGAGGACTACCGCACATAGCGAAGAAAAGTACGCCAGCTAGAGACCAAACATCCACGGCATGGCCATATCTCGCCGAAGGTAGAGATTTCTTATCCTTTCCTCGGCCAACGGTTCGTTTCCCAGAGAGATCATATTCGCGGTATTCTGTGTACACCTCAGGCGCGCAGTAAAGCAGAGTTCCGCAGAACGTACGCAAGAAAGTCTCCTCACTCTCAACCACCTTGGACAGTCCAAAGTCTGTCAATTTGACTACCAATGGAGCTAGAGAGGATATAAGGATATTGTCTGGCTTTACGTCCCTGTGTGTCACGCCTTGACCATGGAGATAGCCCAAGGCGCCGAGGAGCTGGCCGGCCATGTCTTTCACATCGGATTCGGGCAAGTGGCCTTTTTGATTGATCAGGCTGCCAAGGTCACCACCTGGAACATATTCCATGATGATATAGAGGTAATCCTCCCAATCGATATGCTCTATATACTTCACGATGTTTTCCTAATTGCGTCAGCAGAAGTTAAATTTGGAACAGAGATGGCTGACATGTTGGATCTTGCTCATAATCCGCATCTCCATATCTACTTTCTGGTCCAGAACTCCGTTCTTCATGAAGCGTCGCTTTTCGAGCTCTTTTGCGGCGAATGGCGTGCCATGACGTTTGGAAGTGATCAAGTATACCACAGCAAAAGCACCCTTGCCAATTTGACGCTGTCTGTTGTACTTATTGCCGCCTTTCCATTCTCTTATATACTTGCCAAAGGTAGATAGGGGCGAGAAGTCGGGAGTGACAGCAGCAGGTGTTGGGAAGAGGTTCACCTGAAAGTGTTTAGAAGATATATGGTATTCACATTAATGTATTCGACTTACCGGGTTGCCGTTCCTTCTAGCAGCTGCGGGGTTTCTTGCTCGAAGTTGGTCTTTCAGAACGCCCAGATGCATGAACCAGTTGGTAACATTCTGTTGGTAAGCAATTTCAGCTTCGTCAGATCGATTTGGAATCCAGACCAAGAATGTGTAGTGGTCTTTTGGCACAGTCCCAGTGAGAACAATCTTTTGTCCCGACTCCAAAGTATGCATATATGCCATATTGTTCTCTTTCTCTTTGGATTTCAGAAGAAGTCTATCAACCAGAGTACCATTCGTGGACTGATCCTCAATCATAATGACACAATGTTCGTTGATATAGATCCTGAAATGGATATTGCTGATGCGTTTTCCAATGTCATCGGTGCCCACTGGGAAGTCGCATCGGTCTGTGTTACGGCCAAACTGAAAGCCCATCAAAGGATCCTTAAGGTTTGCGGAAAGTCGTAATGCAATACCACAAGGCATCAGACCTTCTGCAGCAAGCTCGAACGTATTGAGCCTTTCGTCTGGAGCCTCGGATTTCTCCCGAATGTGTACATGGCTTCTCGTCTCGAGGGTATTCAGGGGATTGGCTCTGTAGATCTGGTCGGCAGTTCGATTGGCGTTCAGGGACATGGGGTACAAGACGCAGATTATGTCGGCGGCATCTTCATCAGACAGGCCCGAGTTGCCCTGACCGTCGCGGCGTTCGTCATTGTACTGTTGGGTTGCTGTATCGTCCGAATCATGTCAGCCTTGTCTGTAGTTGTGAGGTGAGTGGGGATGTGAATATGAGGAAGCCTGCAAGAATTCCACGAAAATAGCAATATCAAATTGAAGCAATTGGAACTAACCCTGTTGAGTTGGTTCCTCCTCGTCCATGTTCATTGCGTGTGCACCAAGGCCGTACCAGGAGGCCTAGGGTGGCGGGGTAGAGAGTGTTGAAGCTTTGGATCCCCAGAAGGCGTTGACATCTGAGAGTTGCCTTGGTCGGCAATGGGTTTGAGGCAAAGCCAGCCTTGCCTTCCTCTCTCCTTACAAAGTGGAATAAGGCGCTTCGATCTTGAGTCATATATTCGTGGACGGCCTCGAGCAGGCGGCAGAGGCAGAGATAGACAGAAACGCTCGCTTTCCTGGTTCTTTTCTCAGGTAGAGGGGCATAAAGGGTATCGTTGAATAGCGGAACGCAGAGGCTTTAAAGAATGGAAGAAGACAATGGCGTCCTCGTGTATATCGTTTACGTTGCGGGAGACATCAAAAGGAGGAAAAGAGGCTTGATAAAAGGTCGCTACAATTAAATATCAGTATTGATGGTCCTCCCAGCAACCAGTATGAACTCGAAACCGGATGGGCTGAATTTACATGGCCTCTCCGGCGCACAACTTGCCCTCGTCGAGCCCACCACAACAGGTGATATTACACTCTGCGGGGTTGAAGAAGTGGTCGACGGGACCGAGTCGTTCACGAGACTGAAGATTAATCAGACGCGAGGCGGCGCGATGCTCGAGGAATGTTTCACGGATGGAATTTAAGCTTCCGAGGGGATAATCCGCTCCGGCGCTAGCCTGCAACAGAGCTCTGGCGGCCTTCTAGTGCCCGTTCCCCGTTCCCCGCCCCCTTTGTTCAACTTTGTTCACCCTGAGTATTTATAACTTTCAGCCTCGTTTTCGTGCTCTCCTTTTTGATGGGCAGTACTACTAGCTACTAGAAAGCAGCTTTCTATTTAAATACCCAAATTGTCACTCTGAGTTCTCCTTCTCTTTTGCTGCGCGCCTTCTTGACAACTCGTGATGCGGGGCTGAATCACACCTCACGTGTCGAGGTGTCACGGGCTCCTCGCATGAGATTTTCGAAAGACAGCTGCCCTGCTTTTCGAGATGGCTTTCTTTTTCCCAACTGTCATCCATACCCTAACTCATAGACGAGTGTGAGGAATCATGGGGGTCTAGCCGCCGATTATCTTGTCCTCTCGTCAAAAAGAAACTACAGTATTAGCTGCCTTCCCTGAAATTTGACCACGAACCAAGTCTTGTACTCGAAGCACGGCCTACGAAGCTCAAAGGCGGTGTGGCAAAAGTGGCAAAGCTGTTGTACTAGTGTACACGATTGTGTACTATCTATTGGATAGGGCATTTCAGGTAGAAGTAAGCCGATAACACACTAATAATGTCTCACAGCGGCGCAGAAGTGGATCGCAGAGTTCAAATCTACGAGGCCGTTTGAATTTAACTTCATTTTATTTATTCGAAAGGAACCACATTTATTATTTCATATTCCATTCCATATTGGTATATCTCTACGGTCCAGACGAAGATATCCTCAAATATTATATTTCTGGCAAGGCTGACTCTGGGCTCCAGTGGAAATGATGTTCACTTTAGGGCCTATGGGTCAGATGCCTAGTATCTCTAGGTATACAATTATCACCCTTGGTTTGGCCGTCGAGGACAACTCCAACATCCAATCAGTCCTCGAGCGGGCCGCAAATGAGATGGTGGACTTCTTTCCCTGGCTTGCCGGTCAAGTGGTCGTTGAGCAGTCCGCTGAGGATACATCAACAAGGTCAGGGACACACAAGATTGTGAAATATGAGCCGCACGAGGGAAAGAGCAAGTTCGTACACGTCAAAGATTGCCGAGACTTGTGTCCAATTTTCGCCGAGTTGGTGGAAGCACGTGCTCCCGCTTCTATGCTCGATGGCAGTATCATTTGTCCGGCATACGGTTCTCCGATTCAATATCCAGAAGATGTTGTGAAGCCTGTGGTTTTTATGCAGGCAAATCTCATCAAGGGTGGCCTATTGTATGTAATCTCTTCACTATTATCAGCTGCGGCAGCTCCGACCCATAAGAGCCTACTGACTTTGGCAATTAGATTAACAATATGCATACACCACTGTGTGATGGACGCCAACGGTAACGAGCAATTCATCCTCCACTTCGCCAGCCTTTGCAGAGGGGAAGGACTCTCAGAAGAAAACATCCGAATCGGCAACGCAGACCAAAACACTATCGTCCCATTTCTCAAGCCAGAACAAGTTCTAGATCCCCTTGATCTATATCGCTGTCCATCAAAGCTAGGCGCTCCTCCCCCAACATGGCCGCCCGCTCCCTCTTCCGGGCTATGGAGAACCTTCCGCTTCACGTCAGCCAAAATCGCAGACCTAAAGCGCCAAGCATCAACCCTTTGCTCCCCAGCTTCAGACATCAAATACATCTCATCCGACGACGCACTCTCGACCTTCATCTGGACCCGAATATCTACAATCAGATCTTCGTGGCTTCCGCCAGACAGCCAGTCGGCTCTCTACAGAGCCATTAACGGCCGTCGGAAACTCGACCCGCCCATCCCCGCCGGGTACATGGGTCACTCCATCCTTCTGTGGCCAACACGCCTCCCTATGCAAAGCGTGACTACCGATGACTTGGCCTCGACGACTGTGAAGGTTCGCCGCGCGCTGCTGGAAGTCGGTGATACGCACATGCGGTCTTTCTTCCACCTGCTTCAAAATGAGAAGGACAGGACGACCGTTCATTATGGCGCGAAGGTCAATGGGGAGACGGATATCGCGATGACGAGTTTCGTGGCGCAGAAACTGTACAAGACTAGTTTTGGTGACATTTTGGGCGAGCCGGTAAGTAATTTGGGAATATGAATTGTTGCTCTTGGTTTTACGATGCTTACTCTACGATTTTGCAGGCTTTTGCTAGGCGCCCAGATCTTCCAGGAGGGAAGAATCTCTTCTACATGATGCCGGCTACTAGAGATGGGGATGTTGATTTGATTGCTGGGTTGTCGAAGGAGGAGTTTGAGGGCTTGCGGAAGGATGCGAAGTGGAATAAATATGCAGAGTTTCTGGGCTGATGGATCAAGGATTTAAATGTAGACCAGAATAAGCTATGCCCAGTAATAAGGAGAAAATTACCATGCATGGTATATCCAAATATATTCACTCTGTTATCACATGTTGTGTAACCATTACCTCCCCGCATCGACCCCTTTTTCTTCTCTTCCGCTTTTGCTAGATAGAGGTCGGCAAAGAATCCTAGAAACGGGCGCTGGGAAAATCTCAGAACCAGTGCAACCTTCTCATAGCCTGTTTTTAGCATTATTGGGTCGAAAATCAGGTGCTTCTATACGTAAAGCTGCCTGTTCTTCTCTGCAGGAAAGACGGGCTAGAAGCAGCTCAGCTGCTGCTGCTGCTCCATGACAAGAGCCTGTTTCAAAATTGGTGTTTCAACTTGTGGAAAGGCGTGCCAGTATACTTGTTAAACTTGAAAGGAGACATTCACAATACCTGTGTCTGGCATTTTCCGAATCTCTGTAATGCGTGTTCTGCCGAGATCCGATATCGGCAGCAGTGAGGGATTCGAACTAGCATCTCAGGGAGTCTCTATATAAACCCCGTAGCGGCAGCCGGGAAAACTTCCGCGCCGCGTCATCCCATCGATAAGACATCCACC